>JBBPCZ010043129.1:0-13210 GCA_037974445.1 Brycinus macrolepidotus
TAGGGTTGGGGGCTTTTCTACAACCTGCATGTGCATCTGGAGATGTGGTCAGCCCCCATCGCAGCCTCAGAGTCAGAGACGGCCCTAAGGACGTCCTCCAAACACACAATCAGCTACACACAGCATTATCACCGACCTCACGCAGCATCACATCTGGGCTCTGATGTGGTTTCGGGGGAGGGGGAGGTGACTGCTGAGGCCAAAGAGTTTCTCTAAAGAGGGAGAAAAATTCTTGTATTCAGCAGTGCTGGGAAAACACCACACCAGACCGACTGATCAGAAGCGGCAGAGCTTCAGCCTGCAGACAGACAGGAACAGACATGCACAAAACATCACACGCACACGTGCACACGCACACACACGGCACACAAAGGCCTCAGTTACTATGGTAACGCCATCTTGAGTTTTGGTCTACTGAGCTTTTTTGTTAAGGGTGGGGGGGGGTGAAAATAGAAAACAGGAGAGAAAAAACAAGGGATGGGGGGGGAGTGTGTGGGAGAAAAAAGAGAAAAAGAGGGAGAGTGAAAGAGGAAAAGGAGGGAGTGAGAAAGAAAAAAGGAGAGTAAAAGGAGGGAGAAATAAGAAAATGAGGGAGAGAGAAAGGGGAGAGAGAGAGAACAAGGGAGAGACAAAGAGACATCTCTCTCCTTTCTATCTCCCTTCTTTCTCGCTCCCTCATTCTACCTTTTTTCCTCTCTCATTCTTCCCCTGTACCACTGCCCCTATCTGAGCTTTTGGAAAGTGTTATGAAAATGATCATTTTATGAATGGTTATAGTCTCGCAATGTTCCGCTATATTCCTTAAGATGTTTGTCATATACAGTAATTTAGTTGGTGTCGGTGCATATATTAGGGGTTTACGGTAATGAGACCTGGCTTGTTTTTCTTACATGGGTTATTCGTAAATATAAAAATAGTTTAGAATGGCAGGAAAGGAGTTTTCCTTTTTTGGGGGGCCGTTGTTGGTGTAAATATCATTTATATTTGACAGGCCTAAATTCCGGTTAATAGTGTCCAATACCCACTGGATAGTAAAACCTTGTGTACCACTGGTCCAGACCACTTCATATCTTCATCCAGATCCATCAGCAGAGGAGGCCTTTACCTGCAAACACTCCTTCCATCTATGCTACACACACACACACACACTATCGCCCTCCAGCCAAAGATCTGGCAGCAATCAGGGAAACGGAAGAGTTCATGCAAATCAGCGACTAAATCTGTCTATCGATGCAAAAGTCAGCGATACTCCTGACCTCCTCTAACCGCATCTGTTGGGTCATGCGAGACCAGCCACGCAGCAGATACGTTCCTCAGCTGATCAGGGCTTTTAGAAGCTGACTGTCTGGGTGGTAAAGTGCAGAAAAACACCCAGAGCTGAGCTTTCAGAGGCCCTAACACCACTGTAAGCATTCACACTTCAAACCTGTCCTTGTCCAGCCTGTGTGGAGAAAACCTCTGGTGAAGAACTTACACTCAAATACACTCAACCAGCCAAGACATGGTCTGGAGCAAAACTTGCTTCTTTACTTTTAGAACTGGTGCTGCAAAGCTAGCACAAGCTTATGTGGACCAGTTAGCATGAGGCCAACAAAAGATACTGTTTTCAGTCCATGTTTAGCTATAGGTAACAGTGAGTACGGGCTCAGAAACCACATCATTGAATCTATTTGAGCTACGAGAACACAGTCGTGTTTGATAAGGCAACTGTGTGAAGACTTAGGTCGGCAGTTAGCATCATGCTAGAGATGCTAATAAGCTTGTTAGCCTCAAATCACGAGCGCAAAACCAAAGTAGTACACGTGTCTTGGTCGATCGCTTACAATTAAGGTGATAATTGTGCAAATTTTAGATATATTTTTTATCATTAATGATGATTCCACATTAAAAACTTGTTTTAGTGCTGGCTAACCCAGAGGAAGTCTTTTCTTTTTAATCTTCTTATTTGGAGATTATTGAAGTCTGACCTGTTCCTCCTAAACCCCCCTTTAAGAGAAATAAGGAGCAGAAGAAAAATAATCAATTTAAGACAGAAATTCTTTTGCTGTTTCTTAGTTTTCTTCTGTTTAACAACCTGATGGATCTCAAAACTGTCTGTCTTTGGTAGGTGAGACTTAATTTTTATAACTAAGACAAATTTCAGATGTTGTACAGAAACATTTATAAGACAAACAAAGTTTTCTTTTGGATCTTAAAGTTTAAATTAAGATCTGATGATCTAAGACAAATAAAGATCAGAACAGTGAGAGAAAAGCAAGAGCATTTTAAGATCTTAAACTGGGATCAGGCTTAGATTAGAGAAAGTCTCTGTCTCTGGAACTGAATTTAAGAAGAGTGAGAAAATGGTAAAAATCTCAAAGTGGTGTTAAAATGAGTACAGTTTTGTCTAGCAGAAACAGGCTGGGCAGAGAAGATCTTATTCTGCATTTTCTTTTCCTGTACTGGCCTGGCATCCTGTAAAAGTGTGGAAAATGTGTCAGAAGGTCAATAACCTGCATAATCGCCCTCAAAGCTGGTTTGAGTTGGTTCTCAGATGCTCCTCAACAACCTATGAAGAGCCAAGGCTAAAGTCAAGAGCGTAAGAGAACCTAATGAACAATGGACACCAACATAGTCCCCTAAACCTTCAGAGGTAACACCAGCCTCAACTTATCTTTGTCTTCCTATTTTTTTTGTGGAAAGATCAGGTGTCTTGGATCCTCTGCCAGAAGGCCACACGATAGCGTTGCGCTTGGTGTTCCACTCCGTAAAGTGATCTGATGTTCGGGTCACGTTTAGCAAAGCACAGTTTGTGCAGTGAGCTCGTCAGGTTTCAGTGGGTAAAAGTTCAGAGAAATATGAGCATCTTCAAAAGACCAGGACCAGACGAGGAGAGAAGGTGGAGCCCAGTGTGGACCTCCAGGAGAGCATCGCCTGGATATGTCTGGTGCCTGAAATCAGCTAACGAAGCCAGCAAGCACTGAGAGGCTAAATCACCACATAAGTAATCTGCAGGAAACTTGCTAATGCGGTTCCTGACACCAAACATGGACAAAACTGTTGCCATTAGTGCCACTCATTCTCCTTTTCTCCAAACTGCTTCTATTTTTAATTATTTTCTAATGGAACCAGTTTTTGACACAGATGATATCAGACCCTTTATCAGACAGTGTGTGAAGAGTGTGTGATCAGACTCTTTATCAGACAGTGTGTGTGAAGAGTAGAGTGTGTGATCAGCCCCTTTATCAGTATGTGTGAAGAAAAGTGTGTGATCAGACCCTTTATCAGACAGTGTGTGAAGAGTAGAGTGTGAGATCAGACCCTTTATCAGACAGTGTGTGTGAAGAGTAGAGTGTGAGATCAGACCCTTTATCAGACAGTGTGTGAAGTCTGTGATCAGACCCCTTATCAGACAGTGTATGATCAAACCCTTTATCAAACTGTGTGTGAAGAGTGTGGAGTGTGAATCTGTAGGGCATGTATAATCCATCCATCCATCCATTACGTGAGCCGCTTATCCCAACTGGGGTTGGTGGGGCCTCTATCCCAGTACTCATTTAACAAAATAGATCCAGTGCAACACTAAAAAAGAGCAACATTTTGAGGGTGACTGACTACATTTGAGTTAACGCTGCACTATACAAAATATCAGTATCGTGATTTTGCTGCTACAAATCGCAAACGGGATGCTATGCCGTGTATCAAAGGGCCCAAATCGTCATTTTCTGGAATAAAAAAGGCTAGAAGTCTGTAAACTTTGTTTTAAATGGTGCATTTACTCCACCCATGTATACACACCAATCCATTTAAATGTATCTCCTTATTCTGGCTACAGCAGTTTAGCTCCGTCCATTCATGCACTGATTCACCAACACCTTTAACAGTTAAAAGTTAGACTTTTGTTGGATTACATGAAGACCTAGATTCATCAGAACACCCAGTAACTTACCTGGATCTGTGATTGGTTAGAGGCTCATTTGCATATTGTAGCATTTTGCTGAGATTGATAGGGCGATAAGTAACAGACGATATATAGTGCAGCCCTAGTTTGAACTGGGTACATTTGTCAGCATTCTATTGATTTAAGTACAAACCAGGTGGTACCCTCTGGTGGTACTGACTCCACATGGACTGAAGCAGAAAACTTTATCGTGGTCCTTCAAAGCCGTTTCACCGATGAGACATGTCGAGACAAGCTTGCGGCAGGTTTCCCTTCAAGAAAGGCAGCATAAGCATTACGGTACCGCTAGTTTCACTCTGAACACACATTTCGAAAGTTATGCTGACCTTCAAATCACGTCTCAAAACCTGATCTGTGCGGTTTCACTGGGGTTTCGAAAAGAAATGCAAAACATCTGAACTTCTAAAAGTTAAAGGTCCGGAGTACTGAATTTGCAAAAAAAAAAAAAAAAAGGAGAAATAAAGAAGAATTAAGTTTAGAGTAGATTTGAAATATTTGAAATTAACACAACCTTTATGGTAACCATTTTTATTAAGAAAGTGTTAAATAAATAAAAAGATGCAAAAATATGCTTTTCATCAACATAGGGAAAAATTGCCTAAATAGTAACAATTTGTTCTTCAAATGGTAAATAAATAAATTTTACAAACTAAGTTGGTCACTCGTGAGTAATTGGGAAGTCACAGAAAGGCTTTAAAAGAGGAATTGAACAGATTAGCACCTTTCAAAATCTTTAAATGTACAAACCAGAAAAAAAGAAAAAAAAAAAGATACTCAAAGTAAACTAAGACAATATACAGTAATGAGATGTTTCTGGCTGCCATTTACAGTTTTATTCATATAAATATAATATATTACTTTTGTACGTTTCAAACGCAACATTGTCTTGGTGTACGAACTTTTCAGAGCAAAAACAAGTCTTAAAAATAAACAAAACAAAAAAAGCACCAAACACAGAACCAAAAAATATAAATGAATGAAAACCGCTGATGTTTTCATCCTCTGTGGGTTTCCTTTGACAAAAACCCCCAAAAACTGTTAAACACTATCTAGACTAAGAGAATGTACACAAAACAATGTGACTACTCTAAAATTAAAATGCACCATGAAAGACTATCATCACTTTCAGGATTTGTGAAGGCCATGTTCAGATTTTACAATCAGAGAGAGAGAGAGAGAGAGAGAGAGAGAGAGAGAGAGAGAGAGAGAGAGAGAGAGAGAGAGAGAGAGAGAGAGAAGGGATAGACAGAAAGGAGAAGACAGACAGAAGAGAGAAAGGAGCGAACGAGTAGAGAGAAAACAGAGAGAATAGAGAGAGAGAATAGAGAGAGAGAAGAAGACAGAGACAGAAGAGAGAAAGAAGAGAACGAGTAGAGAGAGAGAGAGACTGACTGGTGGTACAAATGTGCAAATAACATTCAACAGAGGCCTTGAAACTGGTGCTTTAAAAAAATTAAAAAAAAGTAAAAATGTTCACTCTGTCAACAAACAGAATGAAAAACAGCAGGAAGGAAAACAGAAAAGGCTGAGAAAGGAGGAAAGAATGAAAGAGGAGGCAGGAATAAAAGAAAGATAAAATAAGAAGAAAAAGCCAGAGTGGAAAAAAAAAAGAAAAAAAAAAAGAGAATGACGGAAGCAACAATGATGAAAAGAGCCAGAGAAAAAGAAATGGGGAGTGAGAGAGAGAAAGGGAGATGAATAAAACTCTAAATAAATAAGGTGTTGAGGTCAGCGCACTAGGAGAAAGGTCAGTCCTGCTAACCCGACCCCGGCGGCGGCGAACAGCGCCGTCTTCATGGAGGAGTCCTGACTGACTCGCCCCGCCCTGCCCACGAACTTACAGAACCCCTCCTGCACAAAAAAAACAAAAAAACACCGCCATCAGAATCACACAATCACAGCAGCACAGACACACAACACACACCTGAACTCCACACTTAACCTTCACAGAGACGGTAAGGCTGATATATATATGCAAATGAGCTCCAGTTTGATTGGCTGCCCCGCATTGCGCCTCGTTCAAAATCAGCCTGGGTCGAAACACTCCTTATAACTTTGTGAGAGAAAGCTTCAAAAAAAAAAAAAAGAAAAGGGGAATTAGAGAAAGAAAGAAAAAACAAAGAAAAAGGATGAAAAAATGGAAAGAAGAAAAAAAAGAGAAAGAAAAATAGAAAAGGGGAGTGAAAGCAAAAAAAAAGGGTAAAGAGAAAGAAAAGGAAAAGACAGAAAAAAGAGAAAGGGGTAGAGAACAAAGAGAAAGAGGTAAATGAGAAGAAAAAAAGAAAAGAAGGAAAAAGAAAGAATATGTCTGGGCATTTTTCGTTTAACCCATTACTGTCCCTTTAAGACGCGCATGTAAACAAAAGAATTATGACAAAAGAATTTCCCTCGGGATAAATAAAGTTCTTTCTTATTCTTATTCTTAAACCAGCTCCATTGTGATTGGCTGCCCTGTATGGCACCTTATTCAAAAAGCAGTCCAGGCCTAAACACTACTTATAACATTGTAAATGGGTGGGGCTAAAGTGCCAGACGCTGAAAGGTGGATGTAGGTGAACGCGCTGGCATTTGTGATATCACAAAAACAAAGTGGGTTTTGAACTGTTACTGCAGAACATTGGGTTTCCCACAATACAGGCCCTTTAATGCAACACAGGCCCTTTAATGTGCTGAACAGACAAATTACACAGTCAGCAGCTGCAGAAATGAGGGTGTTCACTAGTTCTGGGAATACTGGAAACACTGGGAAATAAGTGTCCCAGAAACGTCTCAGTGCTTTGAGTTCTTTTCAAATGAGTTGTCTTTCAGCTTAGAGCCCTCAGTCTCAACCAAAAACGAAGGGGGGGCTGTTTTTAAAGCGGCGAGCCGAGCAGATGTCTGCAGAGAGCACCTGCTGTACCGGCCAGAAAAGCCCAGGTGGTGGATATTTGTCTGAGTTTTTCGTGTTTCTTTTTAAGGCCAGTGTTTTAAAGTCCATGAGGCGTGGAGATCAACAGCCTGTTACACAAAAGGCTGAAAGGCTGTGGTCTCCCAGTCCACCGTCAGCTGTGTGTGGCTGGATTTACATGGAAAAGACACAGAAACAGAGTGTGTGTGAGTAAGTGAGTGAGTGTGTGTGTGAGAGAGTGAGAGAGTGAGTGAGGTGAGTGAGGTGAGTGAGGTGAGTGAGTGATCTGGTACAGCTTTTATGGAGTGTAAACCTTCATCAGATGTGCTTTAGTGAACTGGGTTTGGTGCAGTCTTTCCCTGTGTCATGGGCAAAGGAGAAGTCTGGAAAAGCGGAAAAGCCGCAGCTGGAAAAAAAAACAAAAAACAAAAAACAAACACACGCAAAAAACGCAGAACTGAAATCCCTCCACACAGAGGAAGTGGACGCTCAGCGTCACTGACCAACACGTTCCATCAGCGCCTGCAGCCTCTCAGTTACTGATATGGGAACAGCCGGGGCGCGCACACACACATACACTGTTACCAAATAAGGCCAAATAAGGACAAAGAAAGTGCCTAAATATCTGTGTCTTGTGGTGTGTGTGTGTGTGTGTGTGTGTGTGTGTGTGAGATTGGGGGGGATTCATTCCAGGTTTATGAGTAGCCAGAGACTCACTGTGCCTCAAAGCGCAACACAAAAACAGAGGAGAAAGAATGAATGAGAGAGAAAGAGGAAAAGAGGGAAAGAAAGAAAAAAGAGGAAAAAAAGAAAGAAGCAAAAGAAAGGGGATGAGAGAAAAAAAAAGAAAGAGGAAGAGGGAGAGAAAGAAAGGAAAGAAGGAAAGAAAGAGAGAGAAAGAAAAAGAAACAAAGAAAGAAAAAGAAAAGAAAGAAAGGGGAAAAGAGATGAAAAAAGAAAGAAAAAAGAAAAGGGAAAGCGGAGAGTGAAAGAAAGAAAAGAAAGGGGAAAAAAGGGTGAGAAAGAGTAAAAAAGAAAAAAGAACAAACACTGAGGAGGAAAGAATGGACAATGAAAAAAAGAAAAGCATAAAAAATGACAAAAGAAAATGAGAAAGAAAAAGAAAAAATGAAGTGGGTGTGAAAGATAAAGAGAAAGGATACAGAAATAGATAAGAGAAAGGACAGGATGGAGGTGTGAGAACAAAGAAAAAAAGAATTAAAGAAAGGCTGAAATAAAAAAAGAGAGGGCAAAGAAGAAAGGGAGAGAAAGAAGAGGGACAGAAGGACAGACAGACGCTCCCACACACATTCCTGACGGGGTTTGGCCTCGGTCACTCTCTCATTGCCATAAACACAGAAGCCACAGGAAGGTTCCGCGTCTGTTCCAGAACCTTCTCTCGGGCTGAACCTGTTCCACATTTAACCCAAACGGGCAGCTCTGCACGTCCAGCCCAGGATCTTCTGCTGAAACAGTGGAGAAGTGGCACGGGCCTTCAAAAGTCCCTAAACAATCCGTCAATCAACAGACACACACACACACGCACACGTTCTGATTAAACCGTGTCAAAACAAGCAGAGAGGAAACCCCCATCATTAACGGTAGCTAACATCACCTAAATCCACCGAAATCCCCAGAAGGTAAACCTATCCCCCCCCCACCCACGCTTCCCAGTTTTCTCTGGTCACCTGAATTCAGTTTTGTATTTCCAGCTCATCACTTCTTCATTTCTCTTTCATCTTGACTGCAGAAAAACCGGCCTCACACTTTCCACTCTAAAGGGCAATGAGCTCAAAAATGAGTGTCAAACACATCCCCCTCTAAAAGTGCTGCTATTAAAAAAAACTGATTCTATGAAGCACAACACTAAACCACTTTTTAGAACAGACGAAAAACAATGTTAAACAGAATTCAAAACCCCATATAACTAAACAGTTTCTTCTCAGAAACTTTCATGCAACAATTTCTTTCCAAAAACACATTTATATAACCGCCTATTCAGCCTAGAGAAGTTTAGCCACGCCCATTTACGCCGATGTTATAAGGAGTGTTTCAGCCTGGTCTGCTTTATGAATGAGACAGACAGCCAATCAGAAGAGCTCATTTACATGTATCAGCCTACACAGCCCGTTCAGTTCAAAGGCATATAAAAGAGGGTCACATAAAAATGAATTATGACTGTTTTGGGTAAATAAAAGCCACACAAATGTTTTAAGTGGATTTCAGGGAAAACAATAAAAGGCATGAAAAACAAAAGACAAGTCTGCTGTTTATTTCAGCTCAGAACTGAATCTGACAAAGAACGGGGAACCGAATTGGTCAGTCAAGCACTGACTACTAAGATATAACATAATTAATAAAAATATTCCATTGTCCAGAATGACCCCCCCCCCCCCCCTATGAATATATGCATTGTATGCAGCAATAGAATTGCACTACTGGTTTTAATGGTGCAGCCCCACCCCAGCGGCTCACTACATCTGCTTACCCAGCCTTCGTTTTCCAGCAGCCAGTCTTTCTTCTCTCCTCCCAGATAGTCTGCTATCGTTTCTGCTAACCTGCTGCAGCACTCGGGCCCCTCTCCTCTGGAGAACAGTTCGGTGGCCAGAACGCCCGTAAAGGTAAAGAGGGACACGACTCGGCCCCAGTTCAGCTTCCCGTCCTCCACCAGCACGGTCATGACGCTGCGCAGGCAGGCGCTGGGGTCCGAGCCGCAGGCCGCCAGGAAGCTCTGGGACAGCGAGCGGAACTTCGAGTGGTTCTGCCGCTCCATCTCCTTGGCCAGGCGCCGCATGGCCTCGGCCGGCTCGCTGGGAGGCGTCCGCTGGATCCCGGTGCAGAAGTTGATGTAATCCTCCGCCAGCACCAGAGTCTCTTTCCTTAACCAACAGGACATTTTCTACACACACAAAAATAAAAACATTTATATAGCAGACAGTACTATCAGTCATATTTGGAAAAAGAAAATGCTCATAAAATATTGGTACCACAAGGCGGTGCTAGTTTTCTGAAGTGGCAAAAAAAAATCTGTAAAACAGACCTGATGACATTTCTGTCCAGCGGATGGCGCAAGACAGGATACAAATCATAGTTATGAGTAAAGTTAACTGCATGTTCACTCTTTTGTGCAATTTACATTTACAGCATTTAGTAGACGCTTTTATCCAAAGCGACTTCCATTTTCTAACTACAGGGGGCAGTCTCCCTGGAGCAACTTGGGGTTAAGGGTCTTGCTCAGGAACCCAGCGGTGGTATGCTGAAGGCAGGATTCAAACCCATAACCTCATACAGTACATATATAGACATTAAGCCACAAAAATGCAATGTGTTTTGTGATGTCACAAAAGCTCATCATGCCTGCAACAGTTTAGCCCCATCTAGTTTCGGCCTGTAAACACGGGGCAGCCAGTTAGGATGTAGGTCATTTACATCTAAGTTTAAATCTAAGGGACAAGGAGTGGCTCTGTAAAAACAAACGCTGAAAATAAAATACAAGAAAAATGTCAGATGTTCGCTTTTTACTATTTAACATACTGCAATATATCAATACTGATATTTTGTCCATATCAAAGAACACAAGTTGAAAGACAAAGAGCCTTTTGAGAAGCCTTAACAGCTTATCTTCTCCAGGCGTCAGACAAGTTTAACTTCTCCACCAACTTCAGGGGCGTGAAGAGTAATGTCTATGGGTGGGGACCATCCTTTCTGATAACCACTCAAGCAGACTCGCCCAACACCCCACCCATGAACAGGTACCGGGTTTAGAATTGTGCCACAATGAGCTCTAAAACCCACCCCATCATGAGTGTTAATAATAATTTGTATTAAAAATACCCGTCCTCATTCAGTGCCCCATTATAAACGATCCTCTTCTCTAAATTCCTTCTTTTTTCTTACTGCTGGACAATAGGGCTTCACGATATATCGTCTGTTAACTGTTGACGCGATATCGGTCTCTGCAATACTGATATCACAGATGGCGGCAATATGCAAACGAGCCTCCAATCAATCACAGTGTTTCTGGCAGGGTGACCAATCACAGCTCCAGGTGAGTTACTGCGTGTTCTGATGAATCGAGGTCTTCGTGTAATGCAACAAAAGTCTAATTTTTTACCTTTAAAGGTGTTTGTGAATCAGTGCATGAATGGGCGGGGCTAAACTGCTAAACTCTAGAAAACTCATAATATGGGCCCTTTAATATCTTGAAAGACATTGTAATTGCAATAGGTAGCAGTAAAATCGCAATATTGATATTCTGTCCATCTCGTGCAGCCCTACTGGACAATTCATAATAAGGTCAACACTGACATAGTCATTGCAGGTTTATCAAGCATGACCTCAAGTTAGCAGCAGTCTCTATTGACATGCAGTTTGTTTTTAATATTTTATCAGCACTTCTCAGCAATAAGCCTCCCACTCACAAAGGCCAGGCATTGTAACGGGGGCAGATGTGCAGAACACACAGAGATGTTTGCAAGCTTCGCTGGATCTAAAGCACAGGATGGGGAAAAACCCTTCTGTTGATGTTCAAAAGGGTTTCCAGAAACAAGACAGGATAGGTGTCAAAGCCACAGCAGCAAACCTCTTCAAAAAAGGCTTCAAATAAAAACACGACTGCGCAATAATCTGAGACTTGGTATGACACTACCAATCTTTGCAATACTGCAAATATAAAAATTATATAAAAATAGCAATATTGCTATTACGAGAAACCGCAACATACAAACCTCTAACCCATCAGGGTTTTAGAAAGTGTTGTCGGGTGTTTTGACTAATCTGGGTCTTCACATAATCCGACGAAAGTCTTATTATTCTGGCCAGTCTGTAACCATTAACTGATTAACTACGGTGTTTTTAAAGGGCCTGTATTCCACATTTTCTTTCTGCTTCAGTAGTTTGTCTGTGTGTATCATTTTCCAACCTCTATCCCTTAGAATTAAACTGGCTGTTTTCATTTCTGTGCATTTAACACTGATTATATGAAAATTACAGCTGCACAATATGGACCAAATATCTGTACTGCGGAGACAGATATTGCGATATCGATTAAGAGACTATACATCATGCAGCCCTAATAAAAATGACCTTTCCTGAGCAATTCCCTTTAATACATTGAAAGGCATCGCAATATGTAGCAGTAGTAGTTTAAGTTTAATGCCATATTAACAATGGTTATGTCAAGGCAAAAGGTGTATTAAACAATATGAATTGTTTGAAAACGAGACTTAAATGAGCAAACAAATAAATAAACAAATAATCTTAATAAGATTCTTTAAATCAATATTTGATTTACAAATTCCAAAACTTTGTGGTGGTGCAATACGTAGCAGAATAATCGCAATACTGATATTCTGTCCATATCGTGCAGTCCTAGCTATAAAGGGGCTGTGTTTTTCAAAATAGCACACAATATACCCAAAAATACACTGATATGGAGCTCTACTCTGGAGAAACAGTCTGAAATACTGAGTATAAACGGTTGGACTCACAATGACCGTTAAAACTGGTTTAAACGAGTTCAGCTCAGCATAGCTTATCTTAGCTACTCCGGTGAAATAAAATAACGCTTTAATTCAGCTCGACGGCAAAAATACCGAGTTAAATAAGAAAAACAGGAGTGAAATGTCACCGTGAAAGCACGAATTGGTATACTCAAAGCCCTTTTTTTAGCTACACAAAGAGACCGGCGTTAACACTAGGGCTAAAGCTAAAGCTGCAGGCTGTGTCAGTGAGACACAAAGGGACCGCCTTCACCCCGGCCTTTAACACTCAGACACACTCCTCACACACACTCCACCGTGGAAAAACACACACACAGCAGCCTGTCTGCGGGCAGAAAAGGATGTAAAAGAGGCTGACCCTCCCCACGGTGTCCAGCTGCTCCTCTCTCGGGTCCGTTCGGAACCGTCTTCTCTCTAAACCAACACAAACCGAGCTCCTCTGGGGGAACCGCTCATTTATATACCCGACCACAAGCCACGCTCCCTGCCATACGTCATCACATCCTGGAATCCCTCTGGGCGTGTTGGATTATCTTTTTTTTTTACACAAAATTTCCCACCAAAAATTACATTTAAGTGAATATGTAATACTACTAATACTACTACTAATAGTAATTTACACACACACATATACATATATATATATATGTATAATACATTTTATTTATAGGCACCTTTCTAGCACCCAAGGACACCGATATAAATTATACAATATACATTTATATATATAAATATATATGTGTGTGTGTGCACAAAAGTCTTGAGCCCCCTCATTTCTCCATATTTTGCTTCCAAAGATCCAGACTTTTTAATGCAGTCTTGAGGAACAGTTCTCCAGGCTTCCTGAAGGACTTTCAAAGACTCTCATTTTCAGTCCAGTCC
>JBBPCZ010043168.1:0-13208 GCA_037974445.1 Brycinus macrolepidotus
GTGTGTGTGTGTGTGAGAAATTAAAAAGAAAAAGAAAAAAAAAAAAATATATATATATATATATACATAATATAATATAACAAACGACACTGAGAATTCGCTTTGGAAGGTTTATGAGGCACATTTGGATCTTTGCCATTTCAATTTCAGCATTTATTGCAAAAACAGTTTCTCAGGCAGTTATTAGTTCCACTTCTATTTTTGATTTTGATTCCCTTAAAGCTCTGTGTGTGAAATATGGTTTGCCACTCACTCACTCACTCATATACACACACACACACACACACACACACACACACACAGAGAGAGAGAGAGAAGGGAAACCTGAAGTCAGCACTACTGTAAAAAACCTCTTGTTCTGGCTAAGCTCTTATCTCCCACCTAGACTGGTGCTGCGAAGTCAGCAGCTCACGACGCCAGTGCACTGCAGGAATTCCAAGGAGAGAGAGAGTGTGTGTGTGTGTGTGTGTGTGTGTGTATGTGAGAGAGAAAGTGTAAATGCATGCACACACTTTGTTTTTGTCCTGTCCATCAAAGCTCTTTAACCCAGTTGTAAATGCAAGGTGCTTAACAACTTTAATAACGGCGTTCTCACGCGACATCCGCCAGGATTTCCAGATTGCTGTAATGGGTTCCAGTCAAACATTACAACCTGCATGACATTAATTGCTTTATAAACTGCTGTACTTGTGCACCAGCAAGCCTAAGAGAAGATCATCCTACAATGCAAGCTTAAAATCATAAAACTGCCTGCTAGTTTTACTTCATGTCATTGTATAGATTCAGGCAGACTCTCTTATGTTACAACTGCTCAGTCACACAGAGAGACAAAAACAAGAAAAACATCAAATATAAAGTCTAAAATAAAAGACAAGTAAAATCTCTGCAGAAATACTATTGATAAGTAACTTACTGCTAAGTAACTTACTAGTAACACAAATAGTGGTTTAGAGTTGTTCTCTGTACTGAATCCGTTATTACATGTCATAGAGATAAGTAGTAAATAATGCACATGATAATGTATTACATACAATAATGATTTAGCACCCAGTTAGAAATTGCACATTATATTACACCTGGTAAGACTACTGCACATAATAAGATATTGCATATAATGATGACTTAGCACCCAAAAAGACATTGCACATCTGAGTAGCAGCAGGTTTTTGCACAGGTTATTGTGTGAGTGTGTGATAGGGAGAGGAGTTATAGAGTCTTTTGGCAGTGGGGAGGAAGGATTATTATCTGTGGTGTACAGTGGAGCACTTTATGCTGGTGAGTCTGTGGCTAAAAGTACTTCAGTTCGTCCACCACACTGAAGAGTGGGTGATCAGCGTTGTCCATGATGGACTCAAATCTAGACAGCAGTTTCCAAGTTCCAAGTCGAGTTCCTCGCCCACCAATAAGCCTGAACATTTTGGAACGTTAAAAATGTGAGCATGTACAGTAAACCCGGGTTTAGAACATTGCACTTCTTTTATTTAAAGTTAGCAAGCAGACAAATGCACCTCACCTTTAATTCATGTCCAGTTTATGCTGTCAGTTTTCTGTCATTGATGTCTTTATTATTTGTAACCTGCTGCATGGAAGTGCAGGTCATGTGTAGAACTGCGAAGATGAAAATGCTTATGAAAGTCATATTTACTAGCTTTACCTTGTGCCATACCAAGAGCGCCACCAGAACAGAGACAACTGTAGGGGCTCGTAGCTCCTGCAGTGGTGAGTTTTGAACATCACCGTGGGGGTTGGAGGGGCTGTTTCGCTCAGTGAAAGCCAGTCATATTGTTGAAAGGTGGTCGATAAGCAATTTTTGTCATTTTTCATGGTCAAGCAACACAGAGAATATTCAGTATGAAGCAGCGACTGGACTCAGAACCGACCTTCAACTCTGGATGCCCTTTTACTCTTTAAACTCAACACGCTGCATTTTAGTGACACGCAGACAGCTTTTATAAAGGAGGCCATTTGCTTCACAGTAATGAAAATGAAGAATTAATCAGACCCCAGCGCTTTGTCTTGAGTTTTGTATAATCATATATTCAGATGATTTTTAAGTTTGTACACCGAAAGCCCTGCGCTAGATGTTTGTTTGTGTATATGCATATTTTTCAGAAAGTGTAAAAGACTGATTGACTGGAAGCTCAATTACATTTTTGTGATCCATTTGAAAGGCCTGTGAACATTTTTCAGAGCGTGCTGGTGGGTGTGATGAATGATTAACTTGTACTGCACTAGCATAAGGGTTGAAATTGGGACCACGCTGATTAAGCAATATAATTTACCAGTTTTGAAAACCTAAAATATGAGAAAATGAACCAGCTAAAAATTTGTCTTCCCACTGAAGTAGAATCCAACCAAAAAATGTCCAGTTAAGCAGAATATCAGCATTTGTCAAAACTGATGTCTGTACTAGCCATTAGAGATTTTGAGATTTGGGATTTTCATTTATTCAAGCAATTTTACCCTATGAGCCAAAAATAGGCTTGGTTATACTTAGGTAAAATTTAGTATAAAAGTCTCTAGTGGGAAATATGAGGTTCTTGTTTGGTTGTCCTAATAAATGTTAGTTTTAGCAATGTTAGACATTAGCAAAGACTTCATGCCTTTGTATGAACACAGTGTGGAATATATAACCAGTACACCCATGGACTTCTTACCGATGCAATTTGACATCAGAAGGTTGATCATCTACCAGACATGCTTAACCATTTCAACTATTTTGAAAGGTTTCATGCTAATTTTGTTCATCTGTTTTTTTGGTGTGGGATTCTATTAACTAGGGTTACCACATGGGTCTCAGAAGATACGAGGACACACAGACACGGCCTTATTCCTCCAGATTCTGTTCACATGGACTCACTTATTCTATTAACCAGCTTCCTTTTGGTGTCAGAGTGCTGAATGCTTCTTCTCTTCAGTCATTCATCATCAATTCCAGTGATTTTTGTTCTCTGATTTTGTCTTGTCTTGCTCATTGCAAAATCTCAAAAATGAAACACATTTCTAACCCTAATTTTATTTCAGGATAGTAAAGGCATTATTGTAGGACAGGAATGTTTTCAGTTAATATTGTCCAGTTTGGTTTTCCTATTTTTTTTTTTTTGCTGCCATAACTACAGAACACCAAAATAATATATAATTAAAATATTACTTAAAAATGGAACATTAATATCTTTGTGGTCCTTCATGATATAAACAATGGATATAGTAGCTCTATTAGCTTTACTTATTGAAATATTCACTGTTAACTCTTAGAAATCTACTTGCTGTTTTGCCGTACATTTTATTTATATTGCGGAATTATTTAAACTGCAAACTTACACAGTGAATTGCACCTGCGTTGTGTATGATGGATATGGGTCTGCCCTTTTGAATTTTTTCTGTTTGTTTCAGAAAAATTAGTGTTTCGCAAAACAAGATTGTTTGTAAAATAACTTCAGCAAATTAAAATCATTATAAAACATGTCCTCTCTTCTACTTATGAACCTGACATTTCAGAATCTGCACTTACAGCAGAAGTTCTCCACTTCTACCAAAGAGCTAAATGTGAGAAATTACTCCTTTAAAATTACGCCATGCTTTTGTTATTGCCCGCGATAACGACAGCTTGTAAAGGTTAAATCAGTGAGACGCTGAAGTCTGTCCTGTATCATGAATATCTGCGCAGTTAAAAGGCCAGCGCAAGCAAGCAAGCCTTTTATGATTGTATTCGCCATACAGAACAGGCCGTGAGGGCCTGATTGCTTTTATAAAACCATTGCAATAGAAACCAAAAGTGATTACGGAATTTGGCATAGCATCAAATGCATCTTGGCCAATCGGCACCCAGGAAAGCAAACTGTTCGTTACATAATAGCTATTGGGGTGAAGTGCTCCTTCAGCGTTTCTGAACTGGGATTTGGCCGATGTTGTTCTTCTCATATCTCCTCTCACAAATCTCGAAGCGGATGGAGGCTACATGTTTTATGTTTAAACACCGCTAGCCTGTGTTATATCTGTAAAACTGTTGCTGTATTCCTATTCTGTGAGCGAAGGCTTCATGCAATGGATCATTTTTATAAAAAGAAATGAAATGGATTGGTGCTATGTTATTATCTCATGGACATTGTAGAACTTTCTGTCTTGCAGTTTGTGGGTGGTTTGAGTGTAAAGGCCTTCTAATGATAAGCTTTATGTTTTCCATAGAAAATAAGACTGTAATTAGTGCTTTGATGATGAACTGATGCAGGATCTTTCTCTTGGCACAGGTTACACCAGAGACACATCTTTTCTGGAGATGGTGGTGGACATTGTACAGGAATTGAAGAGGGCCAATCCTAGTCTTGTGTACGGTCAGTATTGTGGTTTTTCATACTGATTGCTTTTTTTTTTTTTTTGGTGTTGTTTTTTGAGTATTTGTAGAGTATTTACTCTATACTGGCACTATTCCGAAATCAGAAGCCATTCTGGAAGAGATGAGATACAAAGTTATATATGAATATATCAAACAATAAATATATCAGTCTGGAAAGAATTACAAAGCCATTTCTAAGGCCATGGGACTCAGCAAGAAATGATGCAATTGTTTCCAAATGGAGGAAATGTACAACAGTGGTGAATCTTTCCAGAAGTGGCTGGTCTCCCATATCCTTGCAAGAGTATAGCGACAATTCATCTGTGAAGTTACAAAAGCATCTCTTAAGGAACTACAGGCCTCACTCGCCTTATATAAGGTTGACGTTCATGATTTCTCTGTTAGAAAGATGGGAGAGATCCATGGGAGAGTTGCAAAGGCAAAAACCACTGCTAGCAAAGAGCAGCATACACCAGTTAACCATAACATTCAAACCACCTGCCTAGTATTGCCCCTCTCCTGCCAACAAAACAGCTCTGACTCGCTGAGGCATGGACTCCACAAGTTGTGCTGTTGTGTCTGGCACCTAGTCGTTAGCAGCAGTCTTTAAGTCCCATTAGTTACGAGAAGGGGCCTTTATGGATCAGACTAAATTGTCCAGCACAACCCACAACAGATGCTCAGTTGAACTAAGGTCTAGGGAATTTGGAGGCAAAGTCAACATCTTAAGCTCTTTGTCCTGTTCCTCAAACCATTCCTGAATAGAGTTTGCAGTGTGGCAGTGGCTGAAAGAGGCCACTGCCATTAGGTCTGCAACAGTGTTTAGGTAGGTGGTATGAGTCAGGATAACATCCACATGAATGCCAGAATCCGAGATTTCCCAGCAGAACATTGCCCAGACTATCACACTGCCTCCGCCCGCTTGCCTTCTTCCCATAGTGCATAGTGGTGTCATCTCTGGCCCAAGGATCGCTAACGCACTGATGCTAAACGCTCTCGCAGTTCAGATAATGTAAAATAAAACAGGATTTGTCAGGCTGTCGCTCAGTGGTCCAGTTCTGATGCTCACGTCCCCATTTTAGGGACTTTTGGCAGAGTCTTGGTCTTTTGACCAAGAAAATCCTGCAAGAGAACGTCCGGTCATCAGCGTGATCTGAATTATGCAGCAGGAAAAACTTTTGAACCAAAAGAGCAAGTCCATCACTGAAAGCCTCAGAAGAAACAAAACTAATATTTAGTCATGACCTAGTCAAAGTCTCGTCTTGAACCCCTTTGAGATGCCGTGGCAGGATGTTAAATGGGCAGTTCTTGCTCAAAAACCATCCAAATTTATACAAAGAACATTTTGCACCTTGTTTGTTTTTCAGAGTCTTCATTGTTTTTTTTTCTCACACTTTATAGCTCAGATGTTAAAAATAGCGCAATTCTGACTTTCTGCTTTCAGTTGAAGTCAAATGCTGTATAAGTATCAACATGTGGAAAGCAAGATAGCTGATCAGCCAGTTTGGCCTCTTTAGTCTTGCACTGTAATAATTGCAAAAATTGAACAAAAAGACAATTAAACCGCAATTATTTAAATGGCAGTTAATAGTCAGAAGTTTCATCGTCGTAACAAGACCACTTAGGTGAAATGCAACTTTAGCTTTCTGTGTAGGTATTCTCTTTGGTCAGCACTCATTCAAAAATGTATATAATATTTACAATAGGATATTGTTGTATTAGTTAATTATTAATTAACTGCTATTAGCCAGTAGTATACCATACTGTGTCTTTAGCCACCCCTCATTTCTTTATATTTTGCTGTGAATCATGTTGATGCAAAAATGCTATTTTCTCCTTGTCAAACTGTCTTATCTTTGGCATACTGAGTGGATTCAATGAAAGAAATGAGAACAAATGTTTTACTGTGACAGGCTGCAAACTGCCTAAAGATACAAGGAGCCTAGATAAAGGAGTTCCAACCACTCAGCATTCAGCACCACCAGTATACTGATCACCGCCTGATCATCTGGAATCATCTGAAACTGTTTCTTCACTGGTTCAGGACTTAAGTTAGATGGTCTTTGTTATCCTTGAATGATTCATATGTGGGTCACTGTGTGTCTTAACAAACAAACAACATTCTTCTGAAACTGGTCAGGTTCAGGGCCTGGAGCAAAAATGAAAGTCCTTCAGGAAGCCTGGAGAACTGTTCCTCAATACTACATTTAAAAATACAAGAAAGTCTGGATCTTTGGAAGAAAAATATGAAGAGATGAGGGGTGGCTCAAGACTTTTGCACAGCACTGTTTGTAATATAAATGATGAAGTGTTTTCACCTAATATGATGCAGCTACAAATGTTTTATTTAAATTATTTAAAGGCATACTAAGGCATACTAAGATCAGTGTATATTTGAGTAGCCATCCACATCCTTAACCTGGAATAACCCTGTACTACTGTGTTTCTGTTTACAGTGTGTGATCCTGTTCTGGGTGATCATGGTTCAATGGTAAGACTTTCACACACATTTAGTCTTTCACTCAACTGCTTCTGTCCTCTCTTCCCCCAATTTCTGCCTTTTCTCTCTCTCTCTCTCTCTCTCTAGCGCTCTCTCTCCCTCTCCCTCTCTCCCTCTCTCTCCCTCTCCCTCTCTCCCTCTCTCTCTCCCTCCTTTTTCTCCCTCTGGCATTTCTCCTCCGTCTTGCCCTCTTTGGCTTTATGCTCTTTCTTTCACTCCCTCTCTTCCACACTCTCCCGCTTCCTGGTCGTATGATGTCAGCTGTGCTGTTGGCAAAGGGGCCTCCTCTCTCGGCACACTGGATTGTAGATGTGCATATTATTGCTTTTTTTATTCCCATAATTTTCTTTTTATGCCATTCAAAAACGACACTGATCACTTACATGAGCGGTATTCAATCCGACCCTCAGGGACCTCCAGACGGTCCAGATTTTTGCTCCAATTTAACTTGCAACACATAGGGACAAAGCAAACATATGGACCGCCTGGGGGTCCCTGACACCTGGCTTGAGAACTACTGCTTTACATTGAGTGAGCATTTTATGAAAGAATGAACCAATGGAAGATTTAAAAGCATACCTCTTAGTTTTATTTTTAATTCAAAGGCCCAAATCATGGACAACTGATTTTTCCTTTTTTTTTTCTCCCCTAAATAAGATGTAGCATGTTAGTTTGATCAAGTTTAAAAATATACCATTCATTCCTTAGGCAGTAAAGTCCCCCTGTCAGCGAATCTGTTCGCCCACCACTTTTCAAACCAAACTGTCACTGTCATGAAAACCAACACATTTACATATATCCACCAAGAAAGCATGTTTTCAGTTTATAGCCTTGAGCCCGGCACATTCACTCTAAAGTTTTAAGGAGCGTTTCAGCCTGGGCTGCTTTTGCGACAGGACACAGCTCAGCCGATCAGAACAGTGTTAATTTACAGTCCATTACATGTCGTTTACATCAGTTTAATAGCACAGGAAGAGAAACTGCCTGTTTAATTGTAAGACAGGAATATGGCTTGTATAAATACATTTTGGTTGTTTTTTTTTATATGTAATGGTTTTAACAGATGTTTTCTTCTGTAAGCTACTGTTTCAGAGATACAAGACAGTGATGATATGTATGTGTATGTGTGACGGAGAGAGAGCAAGAGGAGAGGGTTTAAGGGTCATTCCTGAAGTGAGGGAGGGAAGACCATGTCTCATTTCCTGCTGCCAGACTTCATTACAGCCAAATGCCCCCCTTATCTGTCAGCTGGGGAAACTATGCAGAAGAATTACTGCCTTCATGACTCATAGACTGCATGTATGTGTGTGTGTGTGTGTGTGTGTGTGTGTGTGTGTGTGAGTGAAAGTGTGCATTAGTGTACTTGTGTGTGATATAAGCTCTGTAGCTTAATGCACGTTGAAGGCCGTGGGTGAATAGAGATGATGCTTCATCACGCTCGCCCAAGAAATGATCTCACTGCATGACGTTTACTGTTTACTGCTGGTCGAGAAACTCCTATTGAGCAAAGCGTGTGGTCTGTAAATATCTGACATATCACCCTTCTCTTACTTTCTTTATTTGATTTATGTTTATTCTTCTCTGTTCTCTTATTCCTCTTCTTTTTCATTTTTTTTTCTCTCACTCTTTTCTCTCTCTCTTTCTCTCTCTCCTACAGTATGTGCCTCAGAATCTGTATCCGGTCTATAAGGATAAAGTTGTGCCAGTGGCAGACATCATCACGCCTAATCAGTTTGAAGCAGAGTGAGTATCAAAGCGCATCACATTATTAGTGTTAGTTTTCGTAGATTACATTTGTAATGAACTAATCTACCAGTTACATTTGGCAATTACGCATAATTCAAACAATTCAGAGAACAATGTACTGAACAGTAGTAAACTATGCCTAGCCTTTTAAAGAGTCCAGAATACTTCAGCTGTAAAAAAAAAAAAAAAACTCGGACAGGATGGCTTTTTGTCACGTGGGTAGTGGTGGTGTAAATAATGGGACGCATGCAGAGGAGCTATGAAAAAAAAGGTTTATTGGGGAAAAACCAGGGAAAGCAGGCAGCAAAGGATATGGAGCAGTGACTCGTGCAGCAAAGGGAAAACAGGACAGGGATCAGTGAGACAACCGCCTTTACAGACACATAGACAAGGTTCAAATACAGATCAGATGGTTCTTTACAGAGAACACAGACAGAATTCAGGTAAATATCAACCAGGCTAGCTCACTCACAGAGAATGCTTGCAGGTTTGAACACACATTTAACAAGGATACGTACAGTGTCCACGCTGGTGAGGCTGCCCCGGGACCAGGGGCCAGCCAAACACCCTTCTGACAAGTGGGCCTGCACAAACCAGCTGCCCAGAGACCATGAGCTCACTGATGGGCAAGGCCATCGGTCTCTCAGGAGGCACCCATTAACCACAACTCGCTTTGGAGGCCACACACCTGATGAGGCCACATCCCATCACACTAAAGCACCCATTACCCACCAAACGAGGAGGACTTGCAGCCACCCGCAGCGCCCGTCAAGACCTTTTACGGGACTCAGCCTAAGGACCGGCCTCATGCTCTTGAGGAGATAGGCCCACACACCACGTACACCCATGGTCCAAGGCAGCCGACTAGGAAGGCCCTCAGAAGCACTAAGGGGTGGCCGCATGGTCCTTAGCAGCGAGGCTGGCGTGAACCAGAAACACTGGGGCCAGGGAGGAGCAGACATCAACATCAACAGACCTCCGACACACAGGGGAGCACGTGCCAGGCGTAACTGAAAACCAGAACGCAAAAATAGATATAAACAGTCACACATCACACAGGAGGGGAAGGAATGAAAGGGTAGGAGAATGGGAAATCCGGCGGGAAACAGACAGGGCGATGGAAAGGGTAGTCGTGATGGTGGACGGACGCCAGTCTCTTGGTGGAGGTGACTTAAATAAAGAGGGAACAAACAAGGGCCAGGTGAATCTAATGGGAGTCATGGGACAGACCAAAAGGAGGATTAAGGAAGGGCTGAACTCTGGAGTGTCCCAAAAGTTCCAAGAAACCAGGTCGAAACTGGGCAGGACATTACCTCTTAACAGACTTAATGAAGAAAATACACAATCTTTGTCAAAAAGTACTCATCATTTTCCTCATATTAAGGCAAAAGCCTTAATAGCAGTATCAGTCCTCTGAGGTAAGAATTACACCAGTCCCTTAAGATAGTTCTTGTCCATTTTAGCTCCGCTTTTCCACTAACTCAGCCTAATGTCTGAACACAGCACAGACATTCTAGGATGAAAACTGTAGGCTCCATGTGTGACTGGTTCAACAGAGTGGATGGAACACTTGGACCAGCAAAATCACTAGACCTCGATGCCTCTTCTCACAGTGGAACAGCGGGTGAAGTGCTGAAATAGACACTCATGATCTCTGAAATCTGCATCCAGGCTGTGGAAAAGTGGACTAAAATGGTCAGGAGTCTCAATACACTGGTGAAATAATTATCCGACAGGACTGATGCTGTTATTATGGCAAGGATACATGCGTGCTTACAAAAAATGTGGTAAAGTAATGTAGACTTTTTGCACATCACAGGTTTTTACCAGGTATCCTTTTATTTCATAAACTAACGATTTTTATTGTTAAGCATTGGAAAGTTGTCGATTGAACAACAATAAATGAAAATATGTCAAGTTTCCTTCATAACATGGAAAGAATATGAAACAGTGCAAGTCTGACATCCTATTAACTGGTTGTGTGGTGATGCAGAGTCAAACTCTAGACTGTCCTTTAACTTTAAATGCAGTTTTAAACTGTTTCATCCCATTGACTGTCTCTTAATAGCTCGTTAAATATCCAACACTTGTCTGGTGATCCACATTATTATTATAGTTTGGTGACTTTTTTGTAGGTTATTATTGATGAATAAAAAGGTATTTGTTAGGAAAGAATACTGAGTGTATTACAGTAAATATGAAGTAAGTAACATGCAAATGTAGACCTCAGCGCCTGCAAAAACTTTTGACTGGTAGAGGATGTACATGGGTGTGTTCATCAGGGTCTGTTTTCTACTGTAACTTCAGAGTAATTTTGATGGCACATTTTTTTTTTTTTTTTAGTTTGAATAATTGTGACAGATGAGTCAGATGTGTGTGCGTGTCATCCTCTGCATTTGCGTTGCCTGTGTGTGTGTGTGTGCGCGTGTGTCTGTGTGTGATCTGCATTTTTGTGTTCCCTGTGTGTCTCTGTCTGTGTGTGTGATCTGCATTTTTGTGTTCCCTGTGTGTGTCTCTGTGTCTGTGTGTGTGATCTGCATTTTTGTGTTCCCTGTGTGTTAGTCATCTTCTGCATTTTTGTGTTCCCTGTGTGTGTGTGTGTGTGTGTGTGTGACAGAGAGAGAGAGAGAGCGAGAGAGATGTGCATTTTCATGTTCCCTGTGTGTGTGTGTGTGTGTGCGCGCGCGCGCGTGTGCGTCACTCACCTATGCGGCATCTTTAGATCGAAGTGGCTGTACATCAGAGGGACAATTTGAGGGGCTGTTTGTCCACTGATCTGTTTACTGATGACTGATCTGCTCCTTTGTATGGCTTAAAGCTTTCGTGATATGGAACTTCAGTTTAGTTTTGTGTGTGTGTTTGTGAGTGCGTGTTCATGTGTGTGTGTGCGTGCTCGCATAATCCATCTGCATGATGCTGAATCGTGACACTGTGTGAAATAACTGGCAGCAGGAAGGGGAAAGTATCCTTTCAACTGCTCCACATCATTTAGCGTCAGAAGCCCCTTCTCATCTGTGATTCGGTGTCTCCCTCTCGTGTTCAGACACAGAACTGCAGCTGCTCTAGTAGCTTTAGGCTGCTGGGGTGAAATGAGACTTCAGGACCAGTAAGGCTGAGGAGGAGGTTGCTCAGTAATGGTTATGAGCTTCCTCAGACAAATCCTTATTACCTTAGAGGCCGGCGTTATGACTGTTATTTTACTGTCATTTTAAGTGTTATTACGCAGTTAATTCCCTAGTTACTTAGCAAATTACGTGTACAGTTAAAGTAAAGTGGCCCCTTACAGTCACGCTTGAACACACTACAGCACAGCTTACGGTGTGAAGTTCTTTCTCTGCATTTAACCCATTCACCAAGTGAAGCAGCGGGCAGCCCGGGGAGCAGTGTGAGGGTATGGTACATTGCTCACGGATACCTCAGTGGTGCCACTAGCAGTCCTGGGATTTGAACCCACAGTCTTCTGATCGCAGGGGCAACTCCCTAACCACCAGGCCACCGGCTGCCCCCTTTACTTAACATTCTGTGTTATCCTCTTCAAGGCTGCGCTTCTGACATCTCACGTTTCCATCAAACAAACAAGAAAACAAGACAAAACTGTAAAACGAGGTGGCAAGGTTAACAGGAGTTTTTCATCAAATTCAAATTATGATTAAAATATCTTTTCATGTGTGGAGACATTCACATAACATGGACGTCGAAGAGTGCATTTTATGCTTTTTTCTGAGATTTCTGATCAAACTGAGGTGATCGGATGGAAAATTGAGAAGTGTTCGTTTTTTTCAGTCATGATATCTCTCACATGGAAAAAGTTATGCTCACTTATGTTTTGTGTAAAAACTATAGCGTAAGTGTAATATGATATATATTGTACAGCCCTGCCGTCTGCTAAAGTGAGTGTCAATGAAACTCTGATGGCATTAACAGCATTCGCGGGTCTGTGTTTAATAAACCTGTGTTTGTGATTTTTAGGCTCTTGACAGGAAAGAATATCAGCACAGAAAAAGATGCTGTAGAGGTAGGACATGAGACATACATACACACCACACACACAAACACTCAGGCTTTAATTGTCTAATAGAGCTCTCTCCCTCTCTCTCTGTCTCTCTATTTACTTCTCTCTTTCCTTCCTCTGACAAATATATTTTCCTTTGCATCTTTCTTCTCTCTTGCTCCCTCTGCCAGGTGATGGATCTGCTCCATAACATGGGTCCGGACACAGTGGTCATCACCAGCTCTGATCTGCCCCCTCGCCTCGGAGACCGCTTCCTGGTGTCTCTGGGCAGCCAGCGCATTGGTGTGTGTGATGCTCTCTAAATATTACCCTTAGTACACATAACGATGTAATGTAGTGAGCGTCTTATATCAGTGAAAATCTCATAGTTTTATATTTTTCCTTGTGTACCTAAATTAACAACGCTTTGGCTGTTGGATGGAAATCTTCATAAGGCCATAGGGTAGGGTAGTGAGGCATACGTGCATGTCAGTACAGGTAATAAAGAAGTAAGGACCAGTCAGAGCTGAACAAGACTTAATTTAGTTGTTTTGGTATGACCTATAGCAGGGGTCACCAACCTTTTTGAAACTGAGAGCTACTTCACGGGTACTGAGCCATACGAAGGGCTACCAGTT
>JBBPCZ010043178.1:0-13208 GCA_037974445.1 Brycinus macrolepidotus
ATTATACATGAAGTTTAGATAAGTTTAGGTAAACTGTTCTAGTGTATCAAACTGGTAGCCCTTTGTATGGCTCAGTACCCGTGAAGTAGCTCTCAGTTTCAAAAAGTTTGGTGACCCCTGAACTAGACAAACTGAGCTTTCAGACAACATGCCATATGTCAAATCCCAGTCCTGATGTGAACTACATCTTAAGGGTCATCTGTATAGCCTGTCCAATAGATTACAGTGTAGACAGATAAATGTTCAGCAGATACTTTAACAATTTCTTGTTGTTGTTGTGTGTGTCATCGCTTTGTAGCCAGTCAGAGGATTAAATATGCCTTCAGGCAGATCAAACAAAGCAGGGATTTAGCTTAAGTGACCTTCCCACACCGCTGTGGTATCTTTTTTGAAAATGTGACTGCAAACCCTGTAGTGGTGGGTTCAAATGTGACTTGCAAATTCTTGTGTGCCTTTTTTCATATATTTGACATCAGACATAAAAACAAGAATACCTTTGAAACACATACTGAAACACTGCAAATGCTTTTTGGTGGCAAGTAATAACAGGGCTCTGAGCACTTGAAAACTATCAAGAGTGTGATTTGGCTTTTTGGAGCTAGATCACACTGCAAATCTCCAGTAAGAGCATAAGCAAAAACGCCTACTGACAGAGCTGAGAAAAATGGTCACAGATCTGAACATATAATATTCAGTTCCTTATTTATTTTTCTGTACCAGGAAAAAAATCTAATTTTAAGGATTTGTATATTTTTACACATGATTTTCATCAATGCTGAGTTTGTGTTGTGTGTTCATCATTTGAAATGTGATGAAGCAGGGATATTCTTTTGGTAGAAAAGTGAACCAAAAGATTAGACATTTTAAAGCTATGCTGATGCAGTAAATCTTTTTGTTTCCTTGATTTCACCACCAGGGTTCATATCTTTTTTCTGTCTGATGTTTGTATATTTGCTAATTACTTATTATAATTCCTTTAGTTCATTTTACATTAGTGTGATTGCGTTATCATTCTTTTTCTGGCTGAATTTGGGGCCTCTTCTCCTCCTACAGTTTTTGAAATATGGGCATGGTTCCAACATCAAAACATCCATTAATATCCCCCACAGTGTGCTTGTATATAAGTTTTGGATTGGTTGATCACTGTTTGTTGTGTTCTTTTTTAAAAATAATCAGCCCATGAATGCAGCTATGTGTTCAGCCATCCTTAACCATAAATGGCTGGGTAAGAGTCAGCAAGTTCATACCCCCAACCCCGTGGTGCAGTAGTAAGAAGCCGGTGCCTGATTTAGAAGATCGCAAGTTTGAATCCACAGTGTGAGGAAATTTGTTTCTTTTACCCATGAAACCACACTTTGGGTGTTTTGTAGCAGCCACGCAATCACACTTCCTATTTTCTATCACAAATGCATCTAGTTTATTATGTCATCCTTTATGGAAAAGCATGTCCATGCCATGGCTGAAATGTGCATGCCGGTTTTTCCCTTAATTTGACACCAGCTGGGTCCATTAGGATTAAGACTGAATAACTGAGCTTCACATTTAATGGCTTTAGGAGCAGCATCTCTGTGGGTATTTTGGACCTTGGCCATACACTCAAGTGTAATTGATTATTGCTTTAACAAAACCAATGTCCCTCCAGACCCAAAGGTGTATTAAACTTCCATAGACTGGTACTTTTAAGTTACCAAAAAAATGATATTAGCTCTAAAATAGCAATAAAAGCAGTGCAGAATCTTGCTGTTGGGGAAGTTGTTCTCAGTGGGAGCATACAGAATTCAGCTGGATATCTGCATGCATTCTAAATGTGCCAAAAGGGGCTCTTTGGAGTGATGCCATAAAACAGTGGTCTCCAACTATGCTCCTGGAGATCTACTCTCCTGCAGAATTCAGTTCCAGCCTAAATCAAACACACTGGATCCAACTAATTAAATGAATTCATGGTCTGGATGTGTTTAATCAGGGTTGTAAATGAAATCTTTAGGAAGGTAGAGCTCCAGGAGCAGGGTTGGTGACCATTGCTTTGGAGGAACCACTTTTGACTCCTTAGAAACCTTTCAATGCATGCTTCTTTAAATAATTACTTTTGAAGAACCTTTTTAAAGATAATGTAAAGGTTTTATACCAATTAAACATATTTCCTAGGAGCATGCATCCAAGCCAAAAACCATTTATTGTGCTTAATTTTGAAGAATGTGGTTGTTTGAAGAAAGCACTTCGCTTTTGTCTTTGAACATGCTGAGATAGAGTGCTGCCTGGACTGAAATTGAAACCATGCAGGTGGTATGCGTCATGTAGGGTTCCTTTTTTGAAGTTCAGGGTGGTAATGGGAAGAGATATCAGTGTAGAAAGCTTCAAAAGAACAAGCTGTTTATATTTGCAGTTTCAAAAAATCTTCCTTTTGACAGTTTTTTGCTATTTAATTCATTTAAAATGCACAAAGGTCTCAAAAATGAAAACTATTGACATGCTATGATAATGACCCCAAAACAGCAAAGAGCTCTGATATCCTTGTATCCACAGCTTTTCCTGCGACAACAACTTGAGTTTTGAGTTCAATTCAGCAGTCTGACAGCACTTGTTCTGCAAATCAGAAACACGCTTAGAAGTCGATATAAGCATGATGAATCCAATGAAAACCTTATCAGTCAGCTCACAAACCACTGTGAAGTCTTTGTGATGTGTTGCATGAAGAATTGAAGTAATTTGTGTACACAGTGCTCACATGCCCACTTTTTTGCCACAACCAGTGTGGAGTCAGTCATTACAGACGCACGAGTAGTTCGGCGTGACCCGAATGGCTAAATGGCCGTTAACTGCAAGTAGGCACGTGTGGTTGTGCAAGGGAAATTGAGCAGTTAGCAAAGCTTGGGCATCTCCTATAGTCTTCCAGCCTGCCGCTGTCTGTCTCTGGCTGATAACATTGATGAGCCTTTACCCTTCAGCCTGCCAGCCAAAGCTGCTCGCCAGAGAAGACAATGGGCAGAGGAGTAAGGTGAGAATTGCAGGCAGAAAGAAAGAGAAAGCGGAGGATGACACATGAATGACATGCTGACCTTCCGGTGCTGGAGATAAAATCTCCCGCAATCCAATGGGAGATCATTGCCGATAAGCTGGTTCCTACAAATTGCAGCATTTCCAGAGAGCAAATCCTAGTTTCCCATTACTTGCAATTCAAAACGCATTTCTTCCACTGTCTTTTGTTCACTGGCATGTAGGAGTTTTAAGTACTCCTACATGAGGCCTACACTGCTCATTTTACCAGGTTAAATTTGGAGGTATATAACCTGCAAAACTGAGCCAAACCCATTTGTTGCAATGCACAGTTTGTCCACCATTCACTCTGTGGTGGTCCAGTGGTGGTCCCTTTCCTTTAACCCTTAGAACGTGGAAGCGCAACAAATAGTAAATTGCTGACATACGGCCAAAAACCTCCTTATAGAAGTTCCCCTGGTTTGTGTTGATGCTCAAGGTGTCAGAAGTCATGCTGAGCTTTGTTTAGTGTTCCTATGTCACGTAGAACCAAAGTTATTGTCATTTAAAAAGCATGTAATAATAATAACCCTTACCGGGGTTTAAAAAATGGCAGCACCCACAAATACCCATAAAGAACAAAAATGCCCAAATTTCTTTTATTTTAGGTCTTACAAACAAACGGAAAAACGAATGGTGAAAACCTGCAGAGGGAGGCGTCCCCGGAGAGCGGCCGAGTGAAAGAGCAGCAAACGGCAAGTGTGTAGGAGAACAAACACCAGTTTTAGACTGTTTTACTCTGTTTATATTTTTTGAAATCAGATTTTACTAATATACTCTGAGTTAAGGGTTAATGGATAGGGTAGAGGCAAATGTATGTAATTGTATACCTACAAAATGCATCTAAATGGTAAATACATTCAATTACTTCATACATTTTTTGGCACCCATTATAAAGTCATTATAAAGTCAAACTAAACTTAGAAGAACTTAGAAGAAGCCCCCTCCCCCATTCCCAGTGCAAAGCTAGACAGAAGTGATAATGAAATTAAATGAACTCCTCTGAAAACAGCCGCACATAAGAGCCGCAACAAAATGGTACAATGTATTGAATGTGTGAATAGTCTAATCCACCAAAAATGCCAGTGCAAGGGAGCTTCAAGCATTTTTAAAGGTCCTAACCCACCTCAGGAAGTCTGTCCTACCTTAATACAGTGCTGGAAGGTGTTTGAGCAGGTTGGAGATTTGCAGACATACTTACAGAAAAGATCTGGGTAATTTTTGAGTTCTAGAGTTTGTTAGCAACGTTAGGCTGGCTCCAGTTCTTTTTGCAAGTTGATTACATCTGGGGTAAGTCAAAAGATGTGTAAATGAGATTTTCCACAAAACAAAAATCAAATTTAAATCGGAATTTCATGTTTACTTCATAATGACAGTCATTTAAAGCAGATTGTCAAAGAGTAATAAAAACAATTTTTCCATTTTCCCCATGCCATCTGCTCATATCACACCAGACAACAGTAGAACAAACTGACAACATTGAACTGACTATATTTTATAGAAGCACTTTGAAAGTACAGTATATTACGATCAGCATTAATTAATTAATTTACAATCACTCTGTTTGTTGCTTGGTGACTGATTCCCAATGCTGTGGTGTTAATGAGGTTTACTTTCAGTTGTCATAGCTCTTGCCGAAGTTGTCAAAGCTTAAAGTCTCCTTTGTAGCCTTGATGGTGATAACAAAGTATGAGAGCTGCAGCTGAACCCAAAATGATGCTTATTATTAGAGAAGGGTGCATGGTTTGCAAGCTGATGAAATTAGGGTACTGGTATTTTATAGTTTTCAGTGGACTATACGTACAGTCTCCTCCACACTTCAAGCTTCACAACAAATATATGATTATGTTAGCTTTCATCATTCAGCCTTCAATAAAAAATTATTAACCCTTAGAACATGAACAGCAAGGATCAGTACCGGAAACACAACAAATAGTAAATTGTCATTATACTGTGTCGGACGTCATGCTGAGCTTTGGTTCTGTGTGACACAGGAACACCAAACAAAGTTATTGTAATTTAAAAACCGTGATAATAACAGATACTAGAGTTTTAAAAATGGTGTCACATGCAAATGTCCATAAAGAACAAAAATTAACAAATTTCTTTTATTTTAGGTTTTAGAAACAAATGAAAAAACCGCAAGATCTTTGAACCCGGGAGAACTTTCAGGATAGTTTCTGCCCAAAGGTTGGTAAGGAAGCAGAGGGAGGGGTCCGGAGTGATAATGTTGTATAGAAGGATGCTGATATATGAGAAAATGTGGGTAGAAAGTCCGAACTGCAGAATGTGCCCTTGTTTTAAAGAACGCTTGTGTGTGTGTGTGTGTGTGTGTGTGTGTGTGTGTGTATGTGTGTGTGTATGTGTGTATGTGTGTGTGTGTGTGTGTGTGTGACAGAGAGAGAGACAGAGATAGGCATGTGTGTTTGTGTGTCTGATGAGAGACAGAGAGAGAGAGAGAGAGAGTGAGAGTGAGAAGAGAGAGCAGATGCCAAAATCTAATTGACCCTGAAACTGCCAGAGCTGCCTTACTAGGAGAAAAGTGTTAAAGCTGACAACTAACCCCACTCACTCATTCACAGCAAACTCTGTGCACAAATACTTTAAGCTCATTTATATGCATGCATCCACGCATGATTTAACACTAATAATATGAGCGGTCAAAAACAAACCACGGCTGACATGCAATCAATTAGAGATCGATTTTAACTCTGCCAAACAGGAGAATTCAGGGAGCCCACCATTGGACTGCAGAGCTCTTGAGTGGCCAGAGGACAGCTGGGCCTGACAGGTAGGGTCGGGGGATGTGTGTGTGTGTGTGTGTGTGTGCAGCCCAGCTGCTGCCACCTGTCTCCCTGCACAGAGGTGACACCGTGACACATCCTCACTCCCCCCTGCCCTAACAAATAACAAACACATGCTAATGACTAAAGCACTGGCCTAATTTAGGAGCACACTTTCTCATTATCGTCCCCAGGAAAGTAACCATGCTTTGCAAACACACAGCAGCACTCAGCACAAGACTCAACATGGTGCTGGAGCTACAGGCTCATCCGCGAGCTTTTATTGCCCATCAAAAAGTGGAGGACACCTTGCTTTGCATTTGAAATATTCTAGCTCTTACTTAACCTGTCCAAGCTCCACCCACAAATACATCCTATCTTAGCAACTCTTGCTAGGTTGGGTAAACAGAACAGAATGCTGGCAAAAACTCCATTCAGCTCAAAATACTTGTCAAGATACACTACATGGACAAAAGTATTGGGACGACTGACCATCACAACAACAGGAACTTTAATGATATTGCATTCAAATACATAGACTTTAATAAGGAGTCGGTCCTCCCTTTGCAGCTATAACTTTGCACACCACACATGGCTCTGTGCGGGCGAGGCAAGTTCTTCCACACCGAACTCATCCAGCCATGTCTTTATGGAGCTTGCTTTGTGCACTGGGGCACAGTCATGCTGGAATAGAAAAGGTTCTTCCCCAAACTGTGTCCACATGGTGTTGTCCAAAATGTCTTGGTCTGCTGAAGCATTAAGATTGTCCTTCACTGGAAGTAAAGGGCCTAGCCTAAACCCTGAAAAACAGGTGTCTCAATTCTTTTGTCCATATAGTGTACCTACATGAGGGTCATATTAATTTGCAAAAGATTATGATTATTTATTTACATGTGTGTGAAATTTGCATATGCAAATTATATTACATATGCACATTTGCATGATATTAAATTTGTTGTAAGTCATAATGGAAGCGCAAACAACAACAACTCTAAACATGTGGTAGTGGTTTGCTGTGAATAATTTATTTATTTTGAAAATGGTTTCCTGAGCAAAACATGGCTTAAGTAGGCTTAAAATGCTAATTAACATTAAACAGCATTCTGCTTATATTGTGCAGATTTGTGTTTATCAAAGATCTTCCTTGGTATGGAAAGTCAAAATAACACTTTACTTGAACCCTGCTGCATAACACTGACATAAATGTTTTATCTGGCTACCATATACTGTCATAAATAGCAATGACAGATTATGTCCATTAATATAACTTGTCACAATTACTGGTAATTGTCATGACAGATACTCCAATACTTTATATCATTATGTGGTTATGACATCAAATAGGTGTGTCATGACAATTATTGGTTATGGTTGTATGTCACTCATTTTAATGGACATAATCTGTTCTGATAATTTATGACTGCATATGACATTTGCCATGACATGTTCACGGCGTGGTTGTGTTAATGATATGTAGTCGGCTTTAAGAATAGTATACCCTAGTTTTCTTTCTCCAAACTACTGTTTAAAGTAAATATTAAATCTCTTTTTCCAAAATATTTAAGTGCCAACATGTATTATTAATGATTTATTTACCAAACACAAGGCTGTATAATCAGAATCAGAAAACTTTATTGATCCTGGAGGAAATTGCTTGTGTGATGACTGCCACAACACCCAAAGACACAGAGACACAAGAACAATATAAGATAAAATATAAAATTAAATAAGTCTAAATAAAATCTAAATAAAAATCTGTAGAAAGAAAACAACCACAATATGAATAGACTACGCTAGACACAGAAATGCTTGGTATAATATCTATCTATAAGATAATGTTTGGCCGTCGGCTTTATTAATGTTTATATTAGGTCCAGTAATGTACCATATTAGGATCTGTTTATAATGTGAATGTTCTACAAATTTCTGTAAATCTGAGGTTTCTAATCCCAGATGAAGGAAAAAAATCTTCCCAGTCCCGGTCCTGGTGACTCCATATTTTCAGTTCTTTACACACCTGACTCAGGATATGTGGACCTTGTTAATTAGATAATGAGTTAAAACAGGTTTTCCAGGTGGAACAAAGCACAAAAATGTGCATAATGCGGGGGTCCCAGGACTGTTTGTCTGGCATAAGGTATTGAAATAAATAATAAATAAATAAATAAATAAATAAATAAATAAAGCAAGCAAGTTAGCAAGCTAAATATGATAACCCCCATCTGCTATCTCCTTTCTCTCGGGGGACTAAACAGAGACCAGTTCTTTCCAATCCCCCAGGGAACCTTCAGCTCCTTTGCTTAGAACATCACGAAAATTGCCTGAGAGGTAAATAAATAAACACATTATATTATTTGTATATCATATGTATGTATGAATGTACTTACACCAATCAGCCATAATATTGAAGCCTAATATTGTGTAGGTCCCACCAAAACAGCTTTGAGACATGGCCTCCACAAGACCTCTGAAGGTTTACTATGGTATCACCAAGAGGTACCAGTAGAAGTGAAAGTAGGTTATGTTAAAGTAACACATAATGAATGCCAGGACTTTGCAGAACTTTACCCAGAGTATCACATTGCTTGCACTGATGCCTTCTTTCCATGGTGCATCCTGGTGCCATCTCTTTCCCAGGTAAGTGACACACACGTGCCCAACCATCCACATGATGTAAAGGAAAACATAATTCATCAGACCAGGCCACCTTCTTCCATTGCTCCGTGTTCCAGTTCTGATGCTCATATGCTTATTGTAGCCTCATTGATAGAAGACAGGGGTCAGCAAGGGCACTCGCTTCATAGCCCCATAAACAGCAAGCTGTGATACATTTTGTGTTCTGACACCTTTCTTTCATAAACAGCAACTTTTTCAGCAATTTGTGCTTCAATAGCTGTTCTGTGGGACTGGACTGGATTAGCTACCAGTTACTTTTCTCTCCCCATGAGCATGGGCACACATTAACCTGTCGCCAGTTCACTGGTTATCTTTCTTTGGACGACTTTTGGTAGGTACTAACCACTGTATACTGGAAACACCCCACAAAACCTGTTGTTTTGGAGATGCTCTGACCCAGTCATCTAGCCATCGCTTAGGTCCTTATGCTAGCCCATTTATTCCTGCTTCTGAAACATCCACTGTCCACTTGCTACCTAACATATCCCGCTGCTTGACAGGTGCCATTGTAACTAATGTTATTGTTGTGGCAGATATGTGTGTATGTGTATGTGTGTGTGTGTGTGTGTGTGTGTGTGTGTGTGTGTGTGTATGATATTCATCCACATCTGCACACTGCTATTTTCTCTCTATATATATTCTCTCTCTCTCTCTCTCTCTCCATCCATATATATATATATATATATATGTATATGTGATATGTGATATTCATCTACACACTCCAATTTTCTTCACAGCATCTCTCCTGAGTGATAAACATTGTCTCTCAAGGAAATTTTTGTAATGGTGCATGCTTACTTCTATCATATTCTTGTTGAAAGTAGATTTTCGCCTTAACTTTTCCCAGATTGCTCTCTGATGGAGGACCACTTCATGTGGTGCTGCCACCCTGGTCCACAAGCACCCTCGAAGCCAGCCACATGTGACAGGTACAGAGGGAAAAAATATGTGAGTGTGTAAGATTCATGAGAGAAATCCAGAATGCAAGCTTTAAAAGGCTGTAGTTCAGAATTTATTCTGATTTAATGTTTGAGTCTTAGTGTAGGGTTTAGTCAGATCCAATTCCTCTTAAATAATCCTGCACTCCACAGTTTAGAGCTTTCCCATGCAAACATATGATGCATTAAAACATGCTAGAATGCATTCTGTTTGGATTTTTGTAATATACTGAGTGTATCCATCCACCTACCTATTTACTATTGGAATATACAGAGTATATTTCTATGTGTATCCATCATCCATCCATCCATTCACCTACCTATCTTCTTTTGGAATATACTGAGTATGTTTCCATGTGTATCCGTCCATCCATCCATCCATCGATCTCTCAACCTACATACTCTTGCAATATACTGAGAGTATTTCTAAATCCAACCATCCATCCATATATCCATCCATCCATCCATCCATCCACCTACCTACTCTTGCAATACACTGAATACGCTTTCATATGCATCCATCCATCCATCCATGTATCCATCCATGCATCTGTCCATCTATCCACCTGCCTGCCTACTCTTGGAATATACTGAATGTATTTCCAAACCCATTCATCCCTTCATCCATCCATCCATCTATCCACCTACCTGCCAACTCTTGGAATATTCTGAATGTATTTCCATCCATCCATCCCTCCATCCCTCCATCTGTCCAACCACTCACCCACCTTTAAATTAACCCACTACCAATTTCCACCTACTGCCTAGATCTCTTTCTATTATATGATCCCATCAGTCTTGAGGATTGAGGGCTGATACTTCCACTGAAATGAAGTGGCAGCACATCTTTTCAAAATGCTGCTAACAGCTCAACACGCTTGGAGGAGAATGCTAAATGCCAGTTCTGCCAATATTTGCTGATTTGGTTCTGAGGGATGGGAGAGAGAGGCATCCTACCCACCAAGAGCAAGGGAGTGACAATCCCTCTTCTTGCACAAGGCCACCACTTTTACACTCTGAAACAGAAGGCAGTAAAATATCCTCCGCATTTTATTTTCAGGACAGCAAGGTGATCAGTTTTTATGTGGGAGGTGGACCAATCTCAAGTTAGTGCATGTGGTGCTGGTAGGAGTGTATCAGACTCTGTGCTTTTACTGGGTTTTTACATTTTTACCAATTTGGCAGGTGCTCTCATCCAGAGTAACTTAAACATGTACCGTTAAATATACCTTCAGGACTCTTGCACCAGGACACTTCTTGGTGTTTGGTTTGCTTGCCAGAACAGGGAGTTAAACCCTGATCTTCTGCTTTTAGGGCAGCAGTGTTATCCACTACATCAGTCACTACAGATTTATGAGCCCATGCCTTTATTTGCAGACCAGGAACCTGCACAGCTGATAAGATATTCAACCTTACATCGGGTGCCTTAGACCGTGCGATCATTCAGAAGCCAAGTCAGCATCACTGCTAACTAACAGCGGGGGGACAAATTGTTCATAGAATCGGAGAAAAATCACTCTTCAGCACAAAACTCACTAGCTAAGTTAACCTGTCATCCTACCACACTTTACTGTCCTTCAGACACATTTTTTACACAGATAAGTTTAGATACGGCCTCAAAGCTAGCAGCTCCGTTAACCAGGCAGGTTAAAAAAACAAAACAAAAAAAAACAACGGTGTCACATGTCTTTTTTCACAACTGACCTGAGTTTTGGTGTCTTGAACTCTGTTTATGAGTCCACTGTGTCTGTAACTCTGCAGGACCGACTTGTCGCTCACGTTTTGTCACCTTCTGGCCTCCATAGCCGTGATTTTGCAATGCTTGCTCCGAGACTATCTTTCCTATATAGACTCTAAAGGTGATTTGCCCCACCACTCCCTCTCTCTCTCCATACATAATGGAGGTGACTCGACCACAAAAATCTAATTTTTAAACAACCAATACTTGGTCCTTGTTCAACCAATCGATTAACTGAATAAAAGCGCAACAGGGCAGGGTAAAAGGCACATGGCACAGTTGGAATTTTTCCAATTACTATCACGGCCTTGGAGGAGTAGCGGATCCAAAAACTAGGTGGAATAACAATAATAATAATAATAAAAATTGCTTCTACAATTCCACTAATTATGCAGCCAGATGGGCTTAAGCAAGGTGGAAGTATAAGGAAGGTCTTTCTAATGAAGTGGCCAGTGAATATATATGATTCAAGATTGGAATGTCTTGAAACTACAAGTGTGGAGTACAAGAATTAACCTCATCCAGCACAGGGCAGGCCAACTGAAGTATGCTTCATGATGATGTCCAGTCAAGAACCTGGGGTGATTAATAGTTAGAACAAAACGCTGGACCATGGAGAAAAAATGCTCACAGTATGGATTTGTGGCACACTCCAGCTGTTTTAAGGTTATTTTACAGCGAATGCTGTATGTGACAAAAGTGCACTTTGATGCAAAAAAGTACTCAAAGCATTTAAAAACCTGCTTAGGAATTAAAGTAGAATAAAATTAGAAAACTTGTTCCACACACTTTGTAAAGTGTGTTTGTAAAATGCCTTTAGGATCATGTTATAGGAGGCCCAGGGTTATTTATAAGCCTCTAGTGTAATCCATAAGCAGAGTTGAGGGAAACCAAATCACCTGCAGGCAGCAGCTCAGTCTCTGGTTGACATGGCAAAGCAGAAACACCAGAAACCGGATTCAGACAGACTAGCCTTTTCATAGAGAGCTATTTCAAGCCATATCAGAGCTGAAATCATTTCACCTGGATAGAAACTGCAATTTAGATGATTAGCAATGAGATGTGTAATTTTAATCCAGTAGAAATCTGCAGTGTGTATAATTTTCACAGTCTGTCAGTAATAATTGAGGAGTGAATGGCCTTCTGTAATTGTCTGAACCTGGAGCTCCCTCATTAACAGCAGTCCTGTTCCAATACATCCCGCAGGAAAATTATATCGCTCAAATGTTGATCTTTGATAACTTAATAGAGATTCTCCAAAAATTCTTTAGGAGATAGATGCTAGCAGTAGACAAAAAGGAGACATATGATACTTATGGTCCAGATAAACATTCTAACAGTTTTTCTCTAATTAGGCTCTTAGTCTTGAATGGGAAATGGTTATATTCATATTAACAGCTCTGTAGTTAGGTCATTTGCAGACAAATGTGACTGTGGGTGACTTTTTTTTTTTGGAGATTTCTGTTAAAACTGTAACTGTAATTGTTATTGAGTTTGTCCTGTGGCGTACATTTGACATGAAGATCCAGACTATGACCTTTGGGTTATCTGTGAGCTTTGGGGAAATTACACAGAAATTTTATCCTGAAACAATCAGCCAGTAAAATCCGACACATTACATAACAAAACTAAAGCTTTTTCCAGTAAAAAATATAGTCCATGACTAAGCTTAACCCTCAGCCAACCCGTACAGTAGAAACTACTTAATGTTCATTATATCCATTATAACTTTACACATTCTCTCTCTCTCTCTCTCTCTCTCTCTCTCTCTCTCTCTATGATAACCAGCTGACATCAGAGTAGCAGCGTTCAGATGTATCTCTGATGAAATGTGACAGCATTGCTGCAGGTAATTGAATGGATAAGAGGGGATTAACTATGTCAAATGGCAAGGTAAGGGCTGATGACTGCTTGGAGGCAAGACCAGCTCCCAGCTCTGACGGGTGTGGGCAATCACAGTCAGGCCTTCTCATTTTGTGTGTGTGTGTGTGTGTATATATATATATATATATATATATATATGTATATATATATGTCTAT
>JBBPCZ010043188.1:0-13208 GCA_037974445.1 Brycinus macrolepidotus
TCTGCGATTGGGTTCATCCACCACGCCACACTGGTCTAACCGTGGTTCTAGTTCATCTCTCGTCCAGCCCGTGACACCATTGGTGTAGTGTGGTATGTTTGCCCAGGGTAGAAACCAAACCCCATTCTTCTACTTAGAAGCAACGATATAGACCACCAACTAGTTCAGCCAGTTTGCCATTAATGTCCTAAAGAAGTTGGCATGGACCCTACCACAAAACCTGAAGTTCTACAAAAATCATTATAATTGTTTAAGGAACAAACATAAAATCTGGTGTCACAGTCATCACTAAAAACAAACAGCTGAACTTAGCATTTACTGCAGTTCTTCAACGTCTTCATGTTCTGAGTGAAGGATCAAATGTAGCAACATCCAAAAAAAAAAACATGGATACAACTGATCAACTTATAGTCTACTAAATCTTATACTCCGCTATATACAGCAGTGCTGCACAGCATGAACAGTTTACAGGTCGTTAAAAGACTTATAAGACACACACCACCAGAGAAAGTGATGTTAAAATGATTCTCTCAAGATGAACATCATCATCTTTATGATCTTCTGAGTTGTGGTCTTGAAACACAAAGTCTGGAAAGTTTTTTTTTTTCTTTTCTTTTTTTTTTCAATGCTGCTTCACAGCAAATTACTGAGAGCATCACAGTTACCACACTGAGCACAAACCACCGAACCAATGCACCATACATGGGCCTTTTGAGATTGCAACGTTTTCAGTTTTCACATTTTAAAGTATGAGAGCACAAGATTTGTAAAACAAGATGATGAATATTTCATACAATCCTGAAGTGTGAAGATAAATGGTCTCTAAATGGTTGGCGCCATAATAAGGCATTACAGAATGCACAATAATATCCTTTCACACATTTTTATACTATTTACGAATGTTTCTTTCAAAAGAGCAACAGATACAGATAAGATCTTATTATTTTAAAACATACTGATTTTTAAAGTGAAATTGAATCATTATTTGGAAAAATCAACATACAGTGGTACCCGCTTAACGAACGGCTCACAGAACGAACGTTCCGCATAACTAACGCTGCCTCGGTCGCGCACGTGACGTGCAGAACGTACGCGTTTCACACAAAAAAACCGCACGTCGCACGTGAAAATCGAGTTTAACGTTAAAAAAATGGCTGAATCCGGCCAGATGTGTCTCAGATGAAGACAAAGCATCATGTTGTGTTGTTTCTCCCCATTAGTGTCATTTTTTTCCTGTTTTGATGTGTTTTTGGTGTCTGTATGTTTACTGGTGGTTAAAATTGAAGGTATTCTTGTTGCAGGACAACTTTTTCACGAGTGAAACTGCAAATTTTTTCCTTGTTTCTGTGAAGTGTGAACTGCAAGAAAAAAACCTAACATCATTCCCTGCTTTGTTGAATGTTTTACTAGTTGCGTTCGTTATGCGGGGTACCACTGTATTCATATAGAAATATAGAACAAAATGTGAAAATGCTTATTAAACATAAGGATTATAACACAGAAAAAAGAACAAAGAACAGTGGCTCAGGGAGAGCCTTCTGGAACACCTGGGGGATATAAAGGAGCGGCAGTGATCCATATAAATATGTGTCTGAGATGGGGGGTCTTTGGAATGTGTGCTATTAGCCGCTCAAATTGAGAAACGCTTAAATGTTGACCATGTTGTTATAGGTTCTCTGTACTATTTACCTTCCTTTCTATCACAGAAACTTTACATTCTTCTAAAAGGTTTTAGCTGTTTACGATGTTCACAAAACGTTAACTGCTCTTTTGAAACTCGTGTTTAATCAAGAGAGGGTGCTCGTGTCATCTCAGTTAATGCGTTGATTTGTAATAGTCTGTTAATCACTAATTCATGGAGTTTTTACACCTCTAAAATAACTAATCTTCACAGGTTGCAAAGAGACACACACCAGAGAAAGATAATAAGGTGTACCATGGTAGACGTATGTGACTTGACTAATAAACATCTTCATGATCTGTGGTTTTAAAAGACCAGGTTAGGAAAGTTGTTTTGATGCTCTTAACTAAAGCAACAGACCACTGAGAGGAAAACAGCTACCATGCTGAGCACAAACCACCAAACCAAAACACCATACGGAAACCGTCAGAGACTGCAGCATCTTCAGTTTTCACACACTGTGATGCTCTGTTGAAAAAGTAAACATTCTAACTTAAGGTTCAAAACATAATAATTCAATAATTCAGTGCATTCAGTTCAGTAACATCTTCAAACACTTACAATATAGAGGCAGTCAAACATAAAACAAATGTTAATTAAATTAATAAAGAACTTTCAGTATTGTTATGATATTGCATTATAATTCTGATTCTGATGAAAGAGACACTGATAGTTCAGTGTGTTTGTTTAAATATATTGTAAGTGTTGAAGGGAAGAATGTTTTGTACATTGATTATGCATTTAATGGCACATTCCTAATGTATCACATCATTACAGGTAATAAGTAGTATAAAATACATAAATGATGGGTCAGGTGGTTGAGCTGTGCATCCACCCTAAAGTTGAAATTAATATAAAAATGATATTAAGTTGAGTTCTGCATGACACTTTATCAGGTCAATGGCGCTCTATTTTTGTTTTGGAGATCTGAGACCCTGTAGAGTTCAAATCCAATAGACTCATTACCTGAGTCAGGCTTGTTATACTAGGGTTGGAGCTAAACTGGGGGGAGTGGGAGATCCTCAGGACCCAGATTGGGCACACCTGCAGTAAGTTAGAGTATAAAGTGTGAAAAGTTCCATTATTTTTATTTGTGGCAAACAGTTTAATGCTCTAATTTCCAATACTTTATTTAAATAAGGAGTTAAGGTGTGATTGGTATTGAAGTGTTGTGATACTGCACTTTGTATCAGTATTGTTAAAGTCCTATTCCAGGATTTGTGTGATTTATTTAAATTCATTGATTATATATTACTCAAACAAGTGTCTTAGAAGCTACTTAACACAGTTGTGTGGAACCACTTGACATAAAAATAATGTGTCATTCTTTTAAGTGCAGTTTGGTTTGATCTAGGTATTTGGTTACTGTTAGTTTGAAGGGAAGATGAGTTAACCCTGGAAGGTAACCTCACTAAACTAAGTGTAAAAATTAGTTTGTAAACGTTAATGACACACATTTATTAATCTCACACATTTACGCATTTATGAGTTTCAACAATTGCATATTTTTATATCATAAGGAACAGTTTGCTAACAGTGTAAGCCAGTCTTACAAAAAAAAATAACATTGTGTTTACTGGCTTCACAAGCAAACAATTACACCGGTAAAAGTGTCATACAGAACTGGATGATGTTTGTGTATTTTCCCTCTCTCTCTCTGACAAGAATTTGATTAAAAAAAGGACTCATTATCAGGTTATGGAAGAAATGAGCTGAAAATAAACCAGATCATACTGATGTCCAATCTTTATCTCTGTATAACATCACACTGATACTGATAAACCAAGATCTGAGAGCTAAAATGTTGAGGACAGACACATTATAGTGAATGACAGCTCAGACTGATGACTGGTCAGTATTTAGGTCTGTGTTTGTCTTTATGGGATTCTCTCTACAGACTAGAACACACAGCAGGGAGTCTATAATTACTGTTAAACTCAACCGACAAACACACATAATTCATAATCTCCTATCACTACCAGAACAGTATATAATAAAAAAGACATACAGTATTAAAGTGAACGTTGCTAAAGGTACCACCACGTACACACGGGTCTTGGTTCCATTAGAGCTGTAGTTTGTAATGGGTGACTTTCTACATGAGACTATTCATGAGGTGAAAATCAAAGCTAACAGTGGAAACAGACTAAAAAGTAGAAACCGAGAAATGCTGATAATTTCACAGGAAATATTAAAGAATACAATGATGAAGAAAATGGTGGAGCAAAGAGGAGAGAAGTTACGCATCAGCTAACAGGCTGTATATAACAACCACTCTTACACTGAAAAACGTTCTGAAGTGAACAGATATAACACTGAATATAAATGTTTAAAAATGTAAACACAGACAGAATTAAACTGTCAATGGAAGATTCTTTCAGTCAACATTAAGGCCGATGTATCTTTAACCTGACATGTCTAAATTTATTATAACAATTTTTAAGTAATAAAACGTATTTTAAACAAATTTTGTGCTCTTACCTTTGCAGATGATAGTTATTCTGAAAGAGCAAAGCACAGTTTTGACAGAACATTAAAGACAGTCTCCCCACCCCTTTTCTAGCACTATCTGTACTAGAACTGATGTACTACTGACAATCTATTTTACTTTTTTCATGTCATTGTCAGAACGAAACCTCCTATCACCAAAAATGCAACTTTACAGCAGAATTTTTCTTCTCGTGATGGTGAGTACAACACATACATGAACCACAGACTCAAAATCAAAAGTACAGTCAGGGAAATGGAAAACCAAGAGAACCAGAATCCAAACTAAACATGGCTCAGAAATAGAGGAATTAACTAACACATGTTGCACAGAAGTTAAATCAACCAAAGCTTCACATGGAGAGACTAAAGAGACTTTTAGGTGCGCTGGTAGGCTGATCTACACTGAAGCAAGAGTGCCCTCTGTAGGTGAGAAGTAGCTCCAGCCAAGCATGAAAGTATGTTTTTGTTAGGATTTACTACACAGCTGATTTTCTAATAAGCCATGACTTAAAAACTGTTTAAAATTATATACTAAAACTTGTGTAATTGTGTAGATGAACAGCACAGTTCACTATGGGAACAATTCGAGCAGTTTTGCATGTCAAAGCTTGTTTAAGAGACAAGAGATGTTTGTCACTGTACAGTGAGATGTCATTTTGATCAATCCCATAGAGGCCTAGTTAAAAACTGCACATCAGTAAACACTAATTATAATTATGAATTACATCAATTTTATTGCTAAAAAAGAAAAGACTGGAGTAGAGAAAAGTACTGATGGACCACTTATTGAGTGGTTGAAACTACAGTTTCTGCAGCTTTTGTCACCTGAACTCACCTCCTCTTTTCTATCAGGTCCGCAGGTCTTTACTGAAGCACTTTCGATGTTGCATCCCTGGCTGCTGTTACTTCTATTGGCCACCTGGGAAAGGTATTTCCCTCTTTCTTTTTCTTTTTCTTTTTGTCTTTATGTTTTCTTATACTGTATATATATCTTATATCAGTTTCTGTTTTTCCCTAATAACCCCCTTTCATCCCTCACTCTTCCCTTAGTCATGAGTCTCCATGGCCTCTAGTATTTAGAATGAACTAAATTAGTAATTTAGTAATTAAAAATTACTAGTATTGCAGTTTCCTCCAGCCTTCCCTTGTGACTCTCTAGTATCCTCCCAGTCTCCTCCCAGATGAGCAAAGTTCAAGCTCTGGGTCACATTTGTCATATTTACCTGACCAGCTGAGCACATTTGGGCAGTAGTGGAGCTGCACTCTCACACAAGAGACGGTAAACGTACCAGGCGCCACCAGCCTGTCTAAAAACAGCTGAATCAGACACTCTATACTCTATATGACACTCAAACTACAGAAAGACTCTCATAACATAAAACAAGAGGCACCATGAGCTACATGGTTCAGTGTGTTACATTCTGTTCAAAGTTAAACATGTTATAGTCTTATAGTCTTCATTTTGCTGTGAGTGAACAATCTTTGTTCATGCTGTTTCTGCACAAAATGAGTTAAATACAACTGTTTTAAAGAACTTTTCACTGATTAATAAATGTTTTAATATGAAGGAATGTATTTTCCACATATAAGTTTATGATTTCATTTTCAGTGCCCGTATGCTCTCATAACACACTAGACTGTTCAACATGTTCAGTTATTCTCAGTTCTCATCGTGATCACCTGAACAATTATAATGAGAATAGTTTCAATAATCAGCATAAGTGATGCAGGACTAATAATACAAATAATGTAATAACGTAATGTAAATAATGTAATAATGTAAAAAAAAAAGTTAATAAATAAAATATAATGCAAAATGCTAAACTTTGACTTCAGAGAAAATGTATATTATTTTTTAATGAAGGTTTTTTATTTTTTAATAAAATCTCTGAATTTATTGATGAATTACGAGTGTGTAATTACAGGTTTAAATTCCTATTTCACACTGTGGGTCCTTAAAAGCCCTCTGACTCATGGCGATGGTGTTTATGGACAGAGTTTGAACTGAAGTCTTGTGTCTGTAATAAACACAGGAAAAAGCGTGAGTGGAGTACACAGGAATTTCAGAGATGATCTGCTCTTGGGTTTTCTGATTGTGACAGAATATGATGTAAGATGTTAAATGTTTTTATTACACTGTTTAAGCATGGCTAGTTACAATAGCATGTGATAGGCCAACATTTGGTTTACATTCATCCTTTGTCCACCATAATTTTTACTCATCAGGATGTGCCACATGGAGAACTTTTATTATTGTTTTTTTCATGTTGTATTTGCTTTGCTCTTCAGTATATAGTGGATCACTGGTTCACATGAAGACATTCAGTAAAACAGAACGGTGGTTGCACTTATATGGAGTCAAAAAATACCTACATAGATTTATTCCACAAACTAGTGAAAGTACCGTTAACATTATTGTCTTAAAAGAATATATTGGAAAATGTTATGAATAATGATTCCCAGTTTAATGACATTAATCTTTCATTTCATTAGAAATGTAATCAAAAACTGAAATATTTACAGCACAACTAAAAGCATGGAAAAAGATCAAATGAACAAACAAGTAAACAAACCAAGTGTAAAACAAGAGAAACAAAGAAGATTAAAATGTTCTTTACTTCTAATAAAAGTTAATATAAACAATTATAAGAATAAGAAATTTTAGACCATTTCTATTGATTCATTCATCATAAAAGTTTCGCATAATGAAAAATAAACAGTTCTGATTAAATAATGGAGAAAACTGAAAAAAAAAAGAAAATACGAAATGCTGAACAATCAGCTGATGAACCAACTGAACACTGTGAGGCGGCTGACAGTTTTGCAAGACGTCTTAAACATATTTACACAGAAAGAGGATTCACAAGCAGGTTATACTTTGAGTTTGATAAACAAGCCTCATAAATTCGCTCTGGAAAGTTTTTCAGAAAACTTTTTAATCTCTCTGACTTTGGACATGTTCACACAGATCAGGAAGGATAGGGAAGTGGAGAGAAACACTAAACAAGGTAAACTATAGATGTGTACAGACACTTCAAGATTGTCCTGTGGGCGACACTAGATGTTCACCTCAGACTGGTTCAGTTCAGTGGACTTTCTGGAGATAATCACACACAGCAGAGGGTCTATAATTATATTCAAACTCATCAGAGAAACACCCATCACAAACACATTAAAGGAAAACTTCCAGCTAAAATGCATGGTGACATAAATGCTGATAAAGGTCCCATACAGGATCAGTGTTAATGTGACAAAAGCTAAAACTGTAAAACTGGGCTTCCTGGTTCTGTAAGGAGTGTCACTGATACGTGGTGGAGTTTTACAAGTGAATATCCATGATGTCAATGTTATACATAAAAGAAGTGGAAGAAACAAGAGTAGTAAAATAGGTATACCAGATACTTCACAGAGGAAGAAAGAAATGAACAAAATGATGGAGATTATGATGGAACAAGCAGGAAAGAAAACATGAGCAGAGCAGGGTGGATGCCTCAATGCAAGAGCGGCCTCTTGTACCACCACCTGTTGGAGGTGAACCCCACAGATTATTGACCCTGACCATAAAGAGGAAAATATCCGGCATGTCGGGCTTGTTTCCCAGCACGTTTCATCCTGCAGCAGTTTTGTCACTATATATGGATTCAGAAGCAGCACCAGCAGGTCACAGAGAAGGAGCGTGATTACGAAGGTTGAGACTCGACTTCCAGTCTTATAACGACGATAACGAACACGCAGAGCCCAAACTACAGCTGGCAGACCCACGCACTCTCCAATGATGAGGAAGATGGACAGTCTGATCTTACCAGGCAGACAATCTTGTTGAGAATACAACCAATTCCACATGTGGTAGGAGAACAGGAAATGTGCCATTCTGTTACTCGTCAAACTAGTCGTTGTGTTTTGTCCTGCGATAAAAATGTCAAGAATGATTTCACAGTAATAATCTATTTAACATTACAACGACTGTGTCAGAGTCAGACAACTTACTAAAATGATGGACTGACAGCAGAGATGAGGAACGTCTGTTACACTAAATACAAGCAACCAGCTGAGTCTACCCAAAAAGAGAGCCTGGAAAAATATGAAAACATAAACATTAGCTTATAGTTCAAACAAGAGACCCATTATGATGGGTCACAATATTTTGCAGTTTTTGCTGTAATATGTTAAAAATGAGCTGTTAATTCAAAACAGTGAGAACAGTACACCTTCTCAGAATCACATGGAATAAAAAATCATCACCAGATTCCTCAAATACCTTATATCATCACTTTACATGGGTTTGTTTTGTTTGTTTGTTTTGCTTGGACTTTTCTTATTGGGTTTATGAGTTAATGACTTCTTTTTTCTGCTGTATTTCACAGCCTTTCGAATGCAATAAATGTCTGAGAACTGTCTCTTGAACATTTAAATAAAAATACTAATTTGTTTACAGTAAAGATGTAGGATAGGCCTAAATGTCAGAATGTCAAACCTGTGAAACTCTGGTTCAGTTTGTTTTAATTAGATATGAGTGCCACAGCTGCTCAGTCCTCATAACACTACAGTTCTACATTTCTCACCTACTGTATATACACTAATCAGCCAAAACATTACAACCACTAACAGATGAAGTGAATCACGAATTATTTCATTACAGTGGCATCTCTCTAGGAGTCATATAAAATATTCAGTAAGTGAACATTCAGTTTTTGAAGCTGAAGCAACAAAAATGGGTAAGCATAAGTATCTGAGCAGCTTTGATAAGAGTCTGGTCAGAGCATTTCCAAAACATGAGGTCTTGGTTTGTTGTTGATATGCAGTAGTTAGCACCTACCAAATGTGGTCCAAGGAAGGACAACCTGTGAAAGGATCATAGGTGCATGAGGCTCACTGATGCGCATGAGGAGCGAAAGCTAGACTTTGGGCAACGTTCTGCCTCGAAACCTTGAATTATAGCATTCATGTGTTACTTTGACAAGTACCACCCACCTAAACATTGTTCCAGACCAAAAACATCTCTTCATAGCAATGGTATTCTCTATTGGCTGTGGCTTCTTCCAGCAGAATAATACACCACACTGCAAAAATTGTTCAGGAATGGTTTGAGGAACACGAAAAAGCGTTTAAGATGTAGATTTGGCCTCCAAATGTCCCAGAACTCATGAAGACCCCACTTCAGAAATTACAGGACTTGAAGGATCTGGTGCTGAACTCTTGGTGCCAGATACCACGGCTCAGCTGCAGGGGTCTGGTGGAGTCCATGTCTCAACAGGTCAGAGCTGTTTTGACAGCAAGAGGGAGACCTACACAATTTTAGGCAGGTGGTTTTAATGTTAAGATTGACTGGTTTATAAACTTTCTCTAACCCACAAACTTTACACTTTTTTTGATTAAGCTCCTTTACTAATTGTCCCTCACTCATTTGAAAAGCCTCATTTTAAATTTTTTTAGAATTGCCTTTTTTTTTCTTTTTTTCTTTTTTTTTTACAAATGAACAAATAAAAACAAACCATACATCAAAAATAGTATTCTCTTATGTATTAACTTCAGCTCTACAAAGCATGTAATTTCAGCAGTGGTTCCCAAACTTTCACATCCAACTGGAACTGTTCTTATTCAGGAATGAGTTTAAAGGAAATAAGATTTGTGTTTTTTGAGAAAATATTTAGTTGAAAGCCTAAAAATTGAATTTCTATGTTTACTCATATTGTAGTTACATTGTTCTATGCAGAACTGTATACTTCATAGATGTGAGATATGTTTTCTTAAAAAAATATATTTTGCCAAAATAAAAAAAACTGACTGAAGATTAAACATCAAAGAAATATTCCACAATATGCCATATAAATGACACTCTCTAAATGAACATGATTAAAAGTCATGTATATGATCTTTGAGTCATGAACCACGGGGTCTGGAAAGTTTTTTATTCTGTTTACTGAAACAACAAACAACTGAGAGGAACAATGTTTCCACACTGAGCAGAAACAAATATACAGACACATTTTGAGGCTGCAACATAATGTATCACAGACTGCACAATAAAGTGTCTTATCTTTTCTTTCCTTTTATACTACTTATTAAAGCAACAGATCAGTAAAGGTAAAAACAGCCACTGAGCATGAAAAACCCTATCACAGTACACCACATGGAAAACAGAAGGGGTTGTAGCCTTTTCAAGTTTTAGCCCATGTTTAAAAAACGTAAATGTGTAGATTTATAAACATTTATTTAAATGGAGCAAATTATACAGATAAGATCTTTTGTTTCTTAAAAATCCTTAGTTTTAAAGTGATTTTAACTGTGGAATACAAGTACACAAACATTATCATTATACTCTAAAACTGTTATTATCTTTACATAGAAACAGAACAAAATAAAAAATATGTGAAAATGTTTATCAAAAATAAAGATAATACATAAAAAGAAGAATATATGCATATGTAAACAAACCAAAAAAAATCATAAATTGTTCCACTAACTCTATCCCATTTAGTTCTTGAGTGTGTGGCCTTACACTGATCTCAAATTAATAAAATATAAGTGTCATGTTGCTCATTGGAGCGCTGCTGTTTTTGATTAAATTAAAACTTTACAAAATGTTATTAGTGCAGTAAGGAATCCCTTGAACAGTGGCTCAGGGGAGCCTTCTGAGACACCTGGAGGATACAAGAGAGGGGTAGTAATCCATATAAATATGTGTCTGAAATTTGGGGTCTTTGGAATACATGCTGTTAGCTGGTCAAACTGAGAAAATCTTAAAATGTTTACAGAGTTGTTGTATGTTCTCTGTGCTCTTTACCTACATCTCCATCACAAAAACTCAACATTCTTCTCAAACTTTCAGCTCTTTAGGATGCAAAGTTTACATATGTCAAAAAATATGTCAAACATGAAGGTAAGAATAACATATTAAAACAAACAACAAAGCTCATGGTAAAAAAAGTGTAGATTAACAACTAAAAGCTCATTTAAAATGACCCTCCATCACAGACTTGCCATCACTACCAAGATACTAAGTACCAGTTACTGTCCCACCTTTACAAATACTAATGAATTATAGTAAAATCCTACATATGAACTTCTTAGTCATGAATCTTGACCTGCTTCTTACAGAATGCACCATGTTTACAGCAGTGCTTCTGGATTGAAGTATTTAAATGTTATAGATTACTGCAGCATGTTTACTTTACTGCAACTCCTACGGTGCATGATTGGCAGTGACTGTGATGCTCTGTTAAAAAAGTAAAAAAAATTTCTGATTCACGAATTCAAAACATCTAATAATTAATGTTCAGACAGTGAATAGCATTCACTTTTTTGCCATAGTATGACTGGTATGAAGCATTGTGATACTACACTTGGTATCAGTATTGTGACAACCCTACTTCAGTTTATGATTTATTTGAATTCATTGATTCAATCATGTAATTTAATCAAGCGTCCTAGAAGGTAACACTTGGCACAATATTTCAAAGCATATTCAATTTGTTTTGTTATTTTTTTTACTTTAGTTTTGTTTGTGCTTGGTACTTGGTTGCCATTGGTATATATATAACCTATATATATGACCTATATATAAACCTTAACAGTACACATTTATATTTATTAGCAGATTATCAATAGTATGCAACAGTATGCTAACATTATAGATAATTTTATGCCAATTGTGCAAAAAATAACTAACGTTATGTTTACTGACTCCACAAGATTGGTACTTCAGAAGAACCGCTGGGCTTCACAAAACTACCAAGCACTGTGGAAATAACCACATAACACAATGACCCAGTAGACACAAAGAACATTTGGGTTAAAAAATGAGTACTAGTCAAAATGACACTTGTGCCAGGTCTCATGTTTTCTTTTACGGATTTTGTTTCTATTGATTCCAATTCATCTGGTCAAATTTACTGTTCATGCCCATCTCTTCTTGCTATAAGAAAGAGAGTGATTACTCACCGCTCTCCCTCAGCACACACAGTGCAGCTCACACACATGACTGCAGGAGGTACAGGTGAAGAAAATGTTAAAATAGTTCATACAAACTTTTACAGTGAACATTGTGTTCAAACCTAAATGTGTTATAAAAGCTTTCACTCATAATTATAAGTCCTTTCTAAGTCTGGTTTGGGTTATACTTTTACTCAGACAATTTTAATTCTAAAATATGTCTCAGTGCTATTCTCAGGCTTTTCACATTTTAATCTGTATTCTGTATGCATGAATGAAGATATTATGATTTTGTTTTTTGTTTTTTTTCTTGTAAACACCTCCAGAGTTGGCTGTTTTCTGTTGGCTGTTTTCTGCTTCTCTACATCCAAATAATTACATCCAATTCCAAATTTACACTCATCAGCTCAAAAAAACTTCCTCGACTTTCAAACAGTTTCAGGGTTTCAGTGTCCTGTCATGACAGGCTTCTTGAACAGCTACACATCTTTGCAAGAAGTACCTCAGGAGTCAGAAACAACAAACACATGCAGAGTTCAACACTGACCTTCACTCAGTTTGTTATTAAAACGGAATGAAAAAAGCTGAGCAGTATCAGGGGACCTGATGTTTTCCAGAGTTTATTGATTTTTTTTTTTTTAATTAAATGGCTGTTTATTTTACTTCTTGCCACTAAGCCTGCCCTATATGAATGTCTGTAGACTTTATTGTAAAATGCAGGTTAATTAACATACATACGAAATCAAGCATTTCCTAAACAGTGACAGAAAAAGGCCCCTTAACTTGTTAGCGGGGTTTAAAAGAAGGCTCGCCACCAACACAAGAGTGATTTTTAGGGTCCATGCAGTGTAACTGCAGGGAACCTATTGTAATTGTGCAGATTTTTATTAGGGGTCCAAGCACGCAGTGCGTAGGAACCCTATTGTTTTTATGCTGATTTTTAGGGGTCCAAGCACGCAGTGCGTAGGAACCCTATTGTATCTATGCTGATTTTTTTTTTGATTTTTTTTTTTATTATTATTTTTCTCCCTCAAAACGCGTTGGGGAGCAAAAACCGTAGGGCGCACAGCCTTGCAATTTGGCAGGTACATGCGGTATCCCAACC
>JBBPCZ010043282.1:0-13205 GCA_037974445.1 Brycinus macrolepidotus
CTATATACATATAGTGTATACATGTGTTCCATTTCATCCTGCTGCCTCAGTGTGTGTTTCCTCAGAGATGTCCTCATGCTGAGATGTTGGGCCTGTCAGTTAGAATTCTCCTCTATATTTACTTCATCTTGCAGTTGAAGCTGAAAGACTGCTTCTTTCCTCTTAGAGCACAATTACATGAACATTAAATGCAACAAAAAGTGTAAATGTCTTCACTATTCCACTTGTCTCTAAAAGAGACTACAAGTATTTCTCTAACTTTCGTAGGTTCCCATTTGGGTCAGCTCTTGTTTATAATTGTGCTGTGGAAAAACGGCTTCATGTTCCATTAGTATGTCCTGTAGAAAGCATTGGTCTCTCACTATATTTGTTGATGACACTCTTTTTCGGTTAATGTTCTGAGCTCTTGAGCCGATGCCAGATTGAAATATGGGCATCGCTGACTAAGAAACAGGAACATTCAGTGTTTTAAACCTCCAAAGGGCAGTTGCAAAGTAGAAAGGATGAGGACAACAAATGATTCACACTGGGCATCTCTCAAAATATGATTCATCTGGACATATGTGCCAATACCTTAATTCTCCTACTCACCATGCTGCATGAGTGCTAAGACTAATCCAATGACAATCATTATCAGCATTAAATCTGATACCAGCATTTCTAGCATGATCCCTGATCGGAAATCAAGTAATCATGAAGGTAAAATCAGGTTTTACACACACAACCTCTGATTTATACAAGGAATACTTTGTGCTTATATAACAATATTTGTCTATTTGGTAAGAAAATAGCTGTTAAAATGATACACGGATTGTTTGCATCCACTTTATCCAATTAAAGCAATGTCTCAGGCAGACATTTATTTTAAGTTGACAGTTTTGCCCTGTTTCAATAGAAATCATCCTCTAAGAAACACGCTCATCAGTGTTTCCCTAATTAGAGCAGCCTTGGGCCAGCAGTGGTGAAACACTGTTAATTGAAAGTGACATTGTAGCCTTTGGTGTGGCCATTTCATTAACGTCTGCTGCAGCTCTCACCAGCACTCCTGAGAGTCAGAGAGTGGCCACCATTTTATCTCATCGTTGTGAGGGTCTGCAGAATAAAACACTCACACCTGCCAGAGAACATGGCTTAAATATGGGCTGCAGCTCAAACATGCTACATTTTCAACTCTTAAAAAGCTACTGTTGCTTTGCCTCACATCACATAACATAATGCATTGTATATATTGTATCATATATATATATATATATATATATATATATTGCAAATTGCAAGGGTATCCTACAGCCCTTGGTGCTTCCTTTAGATAGAGAACAAAATATATACTAAATGTATGAAATGTATAAATAAATTAAAAAATAATTAATCTTTATTGTTGGGAAGCTTGGATGCTTGGATGCTTGGATGCTTGCAATGAATCTGTCAGTAGAATCTTAAACCAGCATGAAAGAAATGGTAACTTCAGTAAAAGAATTGTATTGACAGCCTAATCAAAAGGACTTAATCCGTTTCATGAACTGTGATAGTTCGTTTACACTGAAAGTGAATCCGCTGGAGCAGTGGCACAGTGCTGTTGCCTCACAGGGAGAAGGTCCTGGCTTTGATTCTAGAGGGCTATCTGTGTGGAGTTTGCATGTTCTCGTGGGACATGGATGTACAGGTCTTCAGACTGTGGCAGGAAGCCAGAGTTCCCTATGGAAACCCAGGCATGGGGAAAACATGCCCCCTAGGAAATGCTGGATTGAGTGTATATGTGTTTTTGTCTGTGTCTTGCAATGGAATGGTGATGTGTCCGGGGGGTTTCTCCACCTTTCACCCTATGAACCTTATGAGAACGGGGATTGGCTCCAGCAACCCTGGTTAAGGACACTGTAAATAGCTCAGATGGTGAATGAGCATGAGGTACCACCCTGAAGTGTATGGTATTGCAGTATACATTTAATGTGGAAGTGTATTCTTTCACTTATGTTTGTCTTAGACCAGCGCTATGGCAGCGCCAATTTCTGCTAACATCCCTTATAGAATTTACCATGCTATGCTGGCACCAAACTAGTGTTAAAAGTTCATAAAAAAAAAACAGACATTTGAAGTTCATAATAGGCACATAAGTAACCTTTTCTTTACTTCTTTACTGCACTGTTGTTACAGAAAGTCTCAAAAACAAGTAACAAAGACATTTTCTTTGACTAGACTAAAATCAGTACCTAACTGCACTTCCATTTCCAGTTGAATATGTGAACCATAATATCTAAATTCAGAGGTCATCTGAAGAATAACAACATAACTGAACGATATTTATAATGATATAATGAATAACATTAAAACACTATTTACATTCTATATCAAAACTTTAGAGACTGCGCTTCAAATAAGTAAATAAGTAAATAAATAAATAACAGCAAAAATACAAAATTGAATGTTTTTTCTTACTATAAACAGGACTATGGTCAAACAATACCATTTCATTAAATACAAATCATTCTGAATTAATGTCAGATCACATCATACTTTTGTTGTAACTGCATTAAACTGGACATGCTGAGCTTTTTGTGTTCTCCCCGAAATCTTTCTCTCTAGTGTCCACCGGCATCGGATGAATTAAAGCTCATTTTGGTGAAATTTTTATTTAAATTAAATCAGGCACATGTCGGATCCTTTCTCTGCATCCTCCATTCTTTCATCTTGAGTCTCTTCAGGGGGCCAAACTAATAAATAACGGAGATCCTTCATATTCTCAGCATTTAAATGGCGTGTTCCTCCTTCTTTTCCTCGTCATGCTGCTCCTCTCTTCTGCTCAGTGCTGTTTGCTGGTCATCTCAGAAATCCAGCTGAAACTGGAGGAGTCTGTTGGAAAATATACTTAAATAAGTAATCATTTAAGCCTGAGGCCTTTAGTTATTACTTTTAAGACTTATTATTTAAAAATTATGCATAGAAATGAATCTAGTGGGACTTACATGTATATAAAACAGGTCCCATATACAGGGACTTAAAACTGACCTTTTTATCCCCAAGGGTCTGTATGTGGACCCACACTTCCGTGCCACACTCTCATAACTACATACATTACCAAGTAGTTTCATAGTAGCTACAGAATTACCCAAGGTATAAAATACTTCATAGTAATGAACTAGCTTATAATAGTTACTGTATAATTCACAGTAGTTACCAATAATACATGGATGGTAATGAATCATTCATAGTAGTTAGTGATAATGCATGGCAGTAAATAAAAAATAGTGTCTAGTCTTTCTGTATTTAAGCTATTTCTTTCTTTTTATTACATTTTGTAGTCAGCTCAGGTCTTTATAAACTTACTTGTGACAAAAGTATTTTATTTATTTATTTATTTTTCCCTGTGATTACCAGCTCATGCATCTTCACAAATCCTGCAAACACCGATCAGCCATAACATTAAAACCACTGACGAAGTGGTGGTGAAGTGAATAACATGAAATTTCTTGTTACAATGGCACCTGTCAAGAGCCTGGATATATTAGGCAGCAAGTGAACAGTCAGGTCTGAAGCTGATGTGTTGGAAGGAGGAAAAATGGGCAAGTGTAAGGATCTAAGTGACTTTGACAACGGCCTAGTTGTGGTGGTTAGACAACTGGGTCAGAACATCTCCAAAACGGCAGGTCTTGTGGGGTGTTCCCAGTATGCAGTGATTAGTACCTACCAAAAGGCTATTGAAGGACGACTGGTGAACTGGCAGCAGGGTCATGGATGCCCAAGGCTCACTGATGCACACTCGGAGTGAGGGCTAGTCCACCTGGTCTGATTCTACAGAAGGGCTACTGCAGTACAAAGAGCTGAAAAAGGTGTCAGAACACACAGTGCATCACAGTTGGCTGTGTATGGGGCTGTGTAGCCGGAGAACGGTCAGAGTGCCCATGTTGACCCCCGTCCAGCACCCATAGCACCTACATGTGAGGATCAGAACTGGACCACTGAGCAATGGATGGCTTGTAATGTTGGCTGAATGCAAACCAGCAGAGGTAGTGTGATCCTCTGGAAAATGTTCTGCTGGGAATACCCCTGATAGCAACAATATTTCATAATGGAAATGGTCTCTTTCAGCAGGATAATGTGTTCAGGAATGGTTTGAAGATCATGACAAAGAGTTCAAAGTGTTGACTTGGTCTTCAAATTCCACAGATCAAATTCAAATTCCCAATCCCATCAAGCATCTGTGTGATGTACTGGACAAACTAGTTTGAGGCCCCACCTTGCAATTTACGTGACTTGTTGGATCTGTTGCTAAAATCTTGGTGCCAGATCCACAGCACGCCTTCAGAGGTCTTGTGGAGTCCATGCCTTGACATGTCTTGACTTGACAACTGTTTTGGTGGCACGAGGAGGACCTACACAATCTTGAGCAGGTGGTTTGATCATTATACATATTTTTACATTCTTTCAAACCTGCCAACAACTGTGGGAGGATTTTTTTTGGATAAGCTTTAATGAAACGACTTTGCTGGCACATCAATCTATTTGCACTGAATTTCAAAGTCAGGTTCTCATCCAGAACCAAAAATATTAGTCACTTTCTCGAATGGAGAAAACTTTGGTCAGAGCTGATGTTTTTCAGGCAGCAGGAAAGCGTGTGCCTTGAGGATGTTTGTTTCTGTGGAGCAGCTCAGGTGGTGCACTGATTAAATACAGCAGCGCCGCATGCACAGCAGCTCCTCTGGTGTCAGCGAGGATCTCGCAGGAGCTCTGCGTGACGCCTACATGTGGATAAAGGGGTTTTGTGTGACAGTCACCCTCTTTAGACTTCATACATTTCCTACCTCTTGATATTACTGAATTTTAAGTGTTTATTTCTCCTTTTAGATCCATATGCAAGACTTCACTGTGATGTAACAGGAAAATGATGTGAACTTTTCCATAGACGTGCTTAGCCACACCGCTGTGCACATTCCACCTGGGGAGAAAATATATTCAGAAATGATTACACATGGGAGTATTGCTTCTAAACTGACTTTTACTGACATATATAACAGTGGTCATGAGCCCTTCTCCTGGTTGGTCACCAACATGCTCTGTCCAGTTTCTAAACTGCCATCCTCCCCCTCCCCCCTAACTTAATACTCCAGCCAATCAGGGACCTCAGTAGAAGTTCATTAGCCAGAGCAGGTGTTGCAGATTGTGGCTGGAAGTAGAGTTCTCAGGAAGGTAGATCTCCAGGATGAGGGTTGGTAACCACTGTAGAATACAAACATATATATTTTTTTGTTTAGTGTACAGTTCTTTTAATATTATACTGTTATGTTGTACAGTTTTTATTCCTATAGGTTATGCTGCTCCTACTTTCTTCTTCTGTACTGTCCACTTTGCTGTAACCAGACCCATGGGACTAATAAAAGGTTTTCTTATCCTATCTTATTGTCACGTCGTGCGTGCTCGGGGTGGAGAGGCGAGGCGCAAACGCAAGTTCCCTTTGAGAGGTTTTTATTACAAAACACAAACCCAATATACAAAACACAAAGAGGCACGAGGGCCTAAAACACAAAGCATACGTAAAACAGAGGACACATGAGGAACGGGTAGGGTGAGAGTTTGTGAGGGTTGACCGACAACCAATACAACTCTCTTAGAACTTAAATACACAAAAGACTCAGACATAAATACTTAACTCAAAACACCAAACAGCTGACAAAGCGTGACTCTAGACACAAACACATACCTTATCAAAATAGGAGTCCCAACTAGAAGACTAAAACAATAGCGGTCTCTACCGGCTGCTGGTCGGGACATGACATTTATCTTGTCTTGTCTTGTCTTATTTCTGACAGACTTACTTTCACTCTAATAATTTCACAACTATCTTACACTCTAAAAAGGGTGGAATCTATGACGCTTCTTTAGAAAAATGTCAAGGTTACATGCAGAACCCTTACAACTCAAGGAGCTATCTGAATGATCCATTGCTGTTCAGAGAGTGGTTCTTATTATGTGTACCATTCTAACTTCGTTACATGTTATGTTGAGGTGAAGCAGGATGTACGTGCAAGAGAGTTTTATTGCGTAGATTCCAAGCATCGGAGTCGCTGTAACAGTCCAAGCTTAAAAAAACAGTACATATACATTGTGCATACATTGTATACATATCCAATACAAACATGACAATACAAGGGCAGAGGGTAAGCAAAACCATCTGTAGAAGATGTATGTAAACAAAACACAGAAAAGAAGCATAGAAGCATAACTTAATACAACAGAGAATGAAAAAGACTTTATTGCCAACAAACTGGAAAAGCACTGGTGTGAATACTAAAGCTAGATGGGTTTGGAATGAGGGACAGGTGAACATAATATGAAGAACCAGACGAATCATTAGAACTGGGAGATATAATGAGAACCAAACATTGCGTTTGTTGCCATGGGAGTCACAGTGCAGAACCAGGACAGAGGGTTTGTGATAATTCTGCATTAATAATAATAATAATAATAATAATAATAATAATAATAATAATAAAATTATTATCATAGTTGTTGGTGTAGTTATTATTATTAATATAAATAATAATAACAATACTACTACTACTACTAATAATAATAATGATTATTATTATTATAATAAAAATTGCACTTATGACAGGACCCCTGTTCTATGTGGTAAGAACTTTTACTGCAACTACTTTACCTGTTGCTCATCCTCTGAGCTTTATCCTCTTATCCTCTTTGAACTGAAGTACAAGGCCTTGCACTCTGTGCCTGTTCGTGGGACCAGTCTTACGTTGATGTTCACACTGATGTGACATGATGTAATAGTTCAGCTTGTATTACTGCCCTGGTGTTTGTGAATAAAAATCACATACAGCCATGGCAAGAGGTTTTAGCGTGTGGTGTGCTGTGAGGAGATTGGAAGGTAAATATGTATGGCATCATATGATTCAACACTGCAAAAATATTGCTGTTTACATGCAGAAATAAGTTTTTCTGACCACACTGAAAAACGTGATGCACTGAATTTACTTCATTCAAATATGTGCACAGTGTGTGCACAGTATAAAAATACATCAACACAACTATTACCAATAAAAGTGGACTGAAAGACAATATGGGTGGGTTTATTCAATATATTTGATTCATGTGAAAATGTTGAACATATTTGAGTTGAGTAGATTCACTGCAGCATTTTTTTTCAGTGTAAAGAGCAGCTCTTACAGAGCTCCACCATGGTTTAAATGGCTTAACTGCAGAAAGAGAGCACAGAGTAAAGGAATACAGGGTAGGAAGTGGTTAACTAGTTTGTATATATGCTGCATAACATAGTGAGTCTGAGCCTTTATTTTATATATTTATTTATTTATTCATACATTTTAAACATGACTTTGTTAACTTGATTTTCTTTACTTTTGAGGTGTATTTTAACGTACATACTGTTTTCAGCACTCCTTGAAGACTTGTTTCTAAAAGGTGCTATCCGGTCATAAGCAAAAACAACCTCGATACACTCTCGATTAATTAATCACAATGGTCCAATTTCTATGTATTTGCTGAATTTAACATTTTAAAGCATAAAATATAAGGCCACCATTATTTTTTTCCCAATATGTTACCAAATACACAGTAACTGTACACTAAAATATGCAGGAGTATGTTTTCAGTTGACAAATACTTTTTTTGCACTTGGACATAATGGACAATGTCATTTGACCAGGGCTGCCCAAATGTTTGCATAAAACTGTACATTGTTAAAAAATATGAACATGCACCATCAATAAAATGTTTATTTAGCAAAGATTGTCTTTTCTATGCCCTTGAAATACATGTTTGAAAGAACACAGAGTATCTGCACTACTTTAGGAAGAGTGTATATTCATTTATGTTCCTGATCACAGCTTCAAGCGGTAATCTGTAAATGAAACACATTTTGGAGATATTTTTTGCAACCTCCCCACAGTGTATGTGAGGATTACTGAGAATTAATTTGCTCAGGGAACAGCATGACTAAACACTGAATAAATCGAAATGTTCTGTAAAACCAACCCAGAGATGCCAAACAAAAGCAAAAGTTCAACAGATGGAGAAATAAATAAATCTCACGCTGAAGCACAAATGGAAATGAACTGAATCCTCCTGAGACGTTATTTTTAAGGGTTATTATACAGGTTATAACCAGCAGAGTGGAGACCTAAAGCCTAGTGAGCTGGCCATCTGGGAAGTCTTCAGACCAGTGCAGCGATGATGAATACTGGACAGAAAACTGGATCAAAGGTGCGTTATAGAAGAGAGGACTTTCTTTCCCAATTCAGTGGAAGAAAATGTTCAACAGTTGGTGTAGTAATGTTTGTACCCAAGTGTGTGTCATGGGGCCTCATATAAATAAATCAATATGAAGACCCACTGCCACCGTTTTATGGGCTCACCAGTCACACTTCTGACTGTCAGATGTGTCATCTGCAATCATACACCATGTGTTACGATACACACCAGCAGTTACTCAGGCAATTTTGTCACTGTTCAGAATAACAGAACCTTCAGTACCAGAAAACTGGAACTGTGCTTTTTACATTGCCTGCTGCTCCAATACTGAAGGGTTTGGCTGTAATTTTTGGTACCTTCTCAAGTTTGGTACCAACAGAACCTAATGACACAACATTACAATAACTGTTGAACATTTTCTTCCACTGAAATGGATAAGAAAGTCCTCTCTTCTATAACGCACCTTTGAACACTGGTTTGAATACTTCCCAGATGGCCAACACTGTGCTTTGGGTCTCTGCTCTGCTAGTTCTAACCTGTATAATAACTCTTAAAAAATAACGTCTAAAGAGGACTCAGAAAATGTTCAACAGTTTGTGTAGTAATGTTTGTAACTAGGTGTGTATCTGGTGACAGCTGGTGGCCTATTGGTTAGGGAGTTGCCCCTGCAATCTGAGGTTCATGGGTTCGATCCCAGGATTGCTAGTGGCACCACTGAGGTACCCTTGAGCAAGGTACCGTCCCCACACACTGCTCCCCGGGCGCTGTGCGTCACTGGCTGCCCACTGCTTCTCTTGGTGAAAGGGTTAAATGCAGAGAATTCTTTCGCACCGCGCTTTGGTGTGGTCACGCGTGACTATAAGGGTCCACTTTACTTTACTTCAGAGTGTTCACTTCTGTCTTTTATAGCACAGCTGAAATCTGTTCAAATTTTATATCAGTATCTTAGTAGTTGCTCATCTTTTTACACTCGAAAATCACTGTGCAGTATTTCATCATTACCAGCCAATAATATGAGGAAACTAGGGGCTTACGGGCTTTAGAGTGATGACAGTTCTACTCTCTAGCAGTTGGAAAAACTAGAAATAGAGCTGTGGTTTCTTTGGGTTTTTCTGGGTCAGTTCTTACTTTTGTCAGTGCAATTATATTCAAACAGTCAGTAAACTTTAGCTTTACAAGACCATTACAGTCAGCCTAATAATTAAAGTATAATAATAAAATTACTGTTATTGTTAAAACTTGTCATCAGTGACCTAGACAGTTATAAAAGGATATATAGTACAAACTGCACATGCACAGGGATTCTCCTGCTTGTGAATGCACCACAGAGGGCTGTAGAAACGTATATGCTGCACACACTGGTGCTTGTAAACGATTATGTGTCCTCAAAGGGAAAGCAATCTGTTTAACCTCTACACTGCTCCTTCATATTGAGCCACTCAGAAACAACACTTCATCCATCTCGAATAGGGAGGGCAGCCAGATGTGCGTGACAAAGCCCCGGCGGTGTGAATGCAAATTACTGTCTATGGCACCACACACCACTCACTGGCCTATGGTCTCCATCCACGGACACTCATATGTCACTAACAGGAGTCAGGATAATACAAATAATATATAATAATAATGATACGGTATCAAGTTTCCCAGTTCAAGCCCACTCACTTGCTCTCTGTGTAATATCTACCAGCTGCTGTCATCAAGATCTATTGAAGGTGGGTGTTGTTTGATGTCTAACATATCCTATCAGGGACAGAAAGAGGATACTTTCTCTTAGAGGGCAGAAATAGTGATGTTCGATGTTCTTGTCTAGACAGTAAATGACCCATATCGTGTATTCTTCTTATATATTGATTTTTTTGTTTTGTTTTTATGGCCAAGGTCCACTTCTCATGTGCTAAAATGTTTAAAAAGAACAGTCATCATTTATTTTATATGACCATTTAACAGTTAAACCAACTAAAATGGGTGGAGATGAGGTCAACTCCAGAATTATTGGCACCCCTCATGAAACTGGGCAAAATTCATTCATATAAGATAAACAATACATATAACAATTCAAATGTTCCATGAAAATGTTTGAAAAAATTGTTCCCATTACTAAGACAGATCATTCCTATGAGAGTACTACTTTCTAACAGCATTATTTTTTTTTAACAAAACAAAATTATTTGCACCCTCAAAGAATATTTTGCATAACGTCTTTTGGGGGGGTTGTGTGTGTGTGGGGGGGGTAATCATAGTCTCCAGGAACTCCATGTCCATTTTGTCCATGGTCCTTTCTTGTTTTTCTGGGATATAAATATGAAGTTACATACATGTAAAATCCTTTCAACATGGGTAAAGAGCCATCAGCTCAAACGAGTCAAAAGCAGAGAGTCCAGGGCTCTTATGAAAACCATGGCATAATTCACTAAGTACCAGGAGATTTTGGCCAAAAATCTGTCTGCCTAGGAGGCTGAAACTTGGCCGTGGGTGGACTTTTCAGGAGGATAATGATTCCAAACACACATCAAAATCCCCCTCAGCCAACCTGAGAAAAAAACCTGAGAATTTTTTTTCCCCCCAAAACACAGTGTAGAATAAAAATATGCAGCTTATCCATTTGTTTTATTCTGAAATATTACTCATTGCATCAGTGGTTTATTTAATACATTGAGTTTAGCTTATTTTTGATGAAGGGTGCCAACAATCCTGGGCTTGACTGTCAGTAACTAAGTTTTTGTGCCATTACAAAAAGGATGAATACAAAACCGACCATTTTAGCTGCATAGTTTTCATGTATGGACTTTATGGTGTGTTTTGAAACTCTGACAACGCCCACATATCAAATTAAACTCTTTGACTACAGAAATGTGAGGGAAATTCAGTTCTCTATGTAGTGGGTTGGGAGAACAGCAGAAAAGTGAATGGGCCAATTAGAGACGATAGAATGGACAGGATGGAAAGGGAAATAGGGAGAGGACATGCTTGAGAGGAGGAAGGGACAGAATGTGAGGATGTGTCGAGAAGAGGAACGAGAGACATAACAGCCATGTGAGGAGTGTATGTGTGTGTGCGGTGAGTAATAAGTGACATAGTGATGGGGAGATAGCAGAACTAAAAGGGGAAATGGACTGAGAGGGGAGAGGAAGAGGAGAGAAGATGATGAGGGAGAAGAAGATGAGAGAGTTTCTGAGAGGCTTGAAGTAGCAGGCCATCGGTGGAGTGGAACAAAAGCGTCTCTCGCGTCGCTGCGTCATTCATCTGTTATCTCAGACTAATTAGAGGGGATTATAAGGGGGAAATGTGTCTTAGTTGATGCTTGACTTAATGCACAGTGGGTTCAAATGGCAAAATCCTAAACTGGTGCAATGTGCCCTCAACTGACTTCATTAAAACTCTGTTAGTTCATCAGAAAGCATAAAAGTGTAGGAAATACAAGATTTGTGTTGAATTATTCACCTGGCTCCAATATTTTAATCCTGTTTATAGCTTCCTTGCTGCATAATAAGAAATACTGAGGGACACAAACAGAACTGCGTTAACTAGGACCTCCAGAAAGCCTAGAATGATGTTTGGCCCTTCACAAAATTGGTTCCACCAACAGTAAATCAAAACATTATTGGATGATTCCACTGTCTATTCTTAGTATGTTAGTGGTTAAATTGACATGGTAGGACTAGCACATGGAGCCTTCTCTAATTATAAAGCTCACTTAGCTATATCTACTTAAATACCATAGAGAAAAACAAATATTCTGACTGGATTATTTTGTGTTGGGCAATCAAGAATTTAACTCCACTGTTTTCAGCTGAAATTTGATGAAATTAGAGTTGGTGAGTGTAAGGTATAATGCATAGAGCCTGGATGAAGGTTCAACTTTCTTATATTAGAGTCCATTTTAACAGCTTGAAGAGTAGGGTCATCCACTAAATCAAAAAACCAAAACAACTAGAAAAACAGTTGAGAACAGTTAACTAACAACTAACAGAAGGTAAACAAACAAAAGAAACACAGAGACTTACATGGACACCCAAATGGAAGGGAAAACGAGAAACATCCAAGAACATACAAGTAGCACAAGTAGCAAGCACAAACAGAAGAATCCATACTGCACAATAAGGACCAATGCTGAACATAGGGGTAGTTACAGATACAGAAAAGAGAAAGGTTGGGATGGGAGGAGTAACAAATTGAGACCCGAGGCATGACCAACAGGTAGAGCCAGAGAGGCGCTGGGGAACCAAAATAACAGAACATAGCAGGAAACTAAAAACGCATGGCCATAATAAAGAAAGTTAGACAAATGTAAAATCACATATATCAGGCAAAAAAACTTTACGGCAAAAGTGTCATAAAGCAAAGTCTCAGGCATCCTGCAATGTATTTATAGGATTTTATGTAATTCTTCCGATGATGTAGCTTGTAGGGGCAATAAACTCTTCAGACGACTGGTTCCAATCACCCCCACTGTGAACAAGCCTGACTCTCCTATCTCCCATCAATCCATTCAGAATGACTCTGTTTACATCGTAACAGCTTAATTATGCAAACATGTTGAAAAATGTGCGCATTTTCCCTTTAAGACAGACAGATAGACAATGAGAGAGAAAGAAAAGATGGGAGAGGCTGTATGGAATAGAGAGAGTAAGAGAGAGTAAAATAGAGATAGAGAATGAATGAATGAGAAACAGTAAGACAGAGAATGAGAGAGAGTGCGAGACAGAAAGAAGAGCAAGAGAGAGAGAGAGAGAGAGAGCACAAATAAGAGAGGGAGAAAGAAAGAAAGAAAGAAAGAAAGAAAGACAGAAAGACAGAAAGAAAGAAAGAAAACATAAAAAAGAAAGAGTAAGAATGAGAGACAGAGAACAAAAGTAGAATGAAGAATGGAAGAGAGGGAGAGAAAGAAAAAACAAGAATGAGACGAAAGAAAGAAACAGCAAGAATAAGACAGAGACAAGAGAAAGAGAGAGAGAAAGAAAGTGCCAGAATAAAAGCTATATATA
>JBBPCZ010043293.1:0-13204 GCA_037974445.1 Brycinus macrolepidotus
AGCATGTACCTCAACTGGTTCAGCAGCATCTTCCTCCTTGTCATCATCAGTGTGGACCGCTGTGTGGTCGTTATGTTACCTGTGTGGGCTCAGAACCACCGCACCGTAAGGAAGGCCTCAGGGATAGTCATGATTGCTTGGATCATATCAGCAGTGCTCAGCACGCCCTCTGTCTTGAACCTAGCTGTTATGTATGATAAACTCAACCAGACGAGAATTTGTTTTGATAATTACTCAAACGAACAACAGCATGTTGCTGATGTGGTGTGCCGATTCATTTTTGGATTCATTGTCCCATATCTGATCATTATTATCTGCTATGTGGTCATCATGCGAAAGATGAAGTGCAACCGTATGGTGAGGTCCAAAAAACCACTCAAAATCATGACATTGTTGATTGCTGCATTCTTGATCTCCTGGCTGCCTTATAACACTTTTGTTCTGATAGAACTAAACTACAAAAATAATATAAGTATTCTTTTGCCAGGAGTTACAGTCGCTGTTGTTTTTGCAAATGCCAACAGCTGTATAAACCCATTTCTTTATGCTTTCATGGGGAAGGACTTTAAGAACCAATGCTGTGTGCTTCTGTCAAAGATTGAAAATGCCATAGAGGAGCAGGAGAGCCAGTTCAGAGCACATGGGACAGCTACTACCACTTCTGGGGAAAACATGGTTTCAGCTACTGTTTGAAGTATTCAGGAGTTGTTTAAGGAAAAACAACCGCACTGTAAAGAATCTCTGTAATTTTTACATCAACATATTGTGTTCAAGACAGCTTTATACAGAATCATGAGTTGTATGCTGTTAAAACATTTATCTTACAGATTATTTCGCATCAAGCACCTTGGTTTAAGGCTACTGTAAAATTGCTATGACAATATTGTAATACATCAAAACATTATCATCAGCTTCACTGTAAAAATAGGCAACAACTGTCCTATTTATGACATAACATTTTTACTGCAATTTAATTTATTCATTCTGAACTGTGGTTCATACAACAAGTTAATACTTATGACAAAGTTAGTTAAGTCATTTATGTTTCTTTCATCTGAGAAACCTTTCTAAACTGAGATCTTGCGTCTCTAGAGCTGAGATGGAAATGCGTATATGTGCTTTTATTTCATCTCACTTAAATTACTGTAACTCCCTTTTTACCTGTTTAAATCTGGCTGTTGTTGTCATCAGATAATTCAAAATGCAGCTGCCAGACTTTTAACTCATACGCATAAATGCTCACGTATCACTCCTGTTTTATTTTATCTACAATGGCTGCTGGATGAAGTCAGAATCCAGCTTAAAATCCTGGTATTGACTTTCAGAGCCTTGCAACTCCACTGTATATATCAGACCTTCTGTAGCCTTACTCAGCTTCTCAAATGCTGAGATCTGCTCATCAAGGCCACCTCGCTGTTTCAGACTGAAGACATACGGAAATGGTCCTAGGCTGTGGAACAGTCTTCCAATGGATCTGAGATTGATGAAATTTTTTGAACTGTTAAAACCTAAGCTGAAGGCACACCTGTACAAAATGGCTTTTAGGAAACTTTTACTGTCATCTGTGTTATGATCTGTTTTTCTTCTTCTTTTTGGTACAGCGCTTTGTGACTCTTGTCTGAGAAAGGTGCTATATAAATGAACTTTACTTACTTACTTATGTACTTAAGATCATCCTAGCTTGCTATCTAATAGCATGCTAGCTTTAGATAACCTGTGCGAGCATAAAATAAAACATATGGTATTTAAGAACATCAGTTTATGACCTATTTATTTGTCATGGTGGTTTTCTCATATATAGCAGACTTCCATGTAGAAACTGTACAATTGGATGGCCACTGCTATAATAATGATAATTTCAGCTAGCTATAAGATTAAGGTCTACATCATTGCAGTGTCAAAGCCGGAGTCAGTCTAACGATGGTGCACATTCACTTCAGCACCATTAATTTAATAAGTTATATATAGTAATGTACTGTAAAAATACAGTTTTGAACATTTAATATACATTACGTTTAAATATGCTGTACATTTTATACATTTGTACATTTGAATATACAGTACATCCTTACAGTAAATAAACATTACAGCATAGGTGCTTTAACTATTAATTACAGAAAGTAATTTTTAGTTTAAAATTTTTAACTTGTATAGAATGCAATAAAAAGGTAAACATGAAATACTTGTGCTACTTATGTATCTGTAACTTTAAGCTTTTGCTTGTTTGTTTGTGTTTGCTTTTCAAGGATACATTTTTGTAATTCCAGAACAATAAACAAAAACATTGTGGGTTAGACCTACTAAAATGACTAATTACTGATAATCTACAGACATTTTGCACCAGGGGAGATGGCTGTTTCTTGGGGTTATCTAGAAATGCAGCATTCGAGTGGTGGTGGAAACTGAAAGATACCAATTTTACTACTACACTGCACTCAGGCAACCAATGGAATCATATTAGCTGGTGGGAAATTAACAAGTCAACATGTTACAGCAAAAGTATGCAAAAGATTGGGCACCCTGATCATATTACAGGTTTTCTTGATTTTCTGAGGTGAAAAATAAATACACATGCTCGACAACAGAATAAAACAAAATGTCACATGAGCACAACTTAATATTATTAACATATTTCAGTATGTTGAAATACGTGAATTGATGTTTGCAAAAAAAAAAAAAACATATTTAAAGTTTGTTTCCTGTAAAGGATGTGCTAAATCAACAAAACTGGTCATTTGTCTGGGGGGGTGTTCAAACTTATGGATTCAACTGAATACAACTATACAAGATATGATGTATGAAATGGCAGTAAGTGGCAAACTTTTTTTCATATTAGCCATAAAATACAACATATCAGGTAAAAAAAAAAACAAGGCTGTTCAGAAGCTAGGAGAAACTCATTTTGTTTGACAAACAATTCCCTCCTTTTCCCAAAATACTTCCTGCTTACAAAGGAACAGGAAACAGTAACCCACCAAAAACTATGAGAGTACTATCACTTCACAAACTATAGTTGCCGGTCTGTGTATATTTTGGCCATTCAATTTTCGTTTTGGAATCAGTCATTAAAAAAACAAAAACGACAGGTGATTTGTTTTTTAATTTAAAGTCCAAAGTCAAAATATGAGAAAACAAACCATTTTTTAAAATTTCCCTTGAAATGTGCAAAATAAAAATTAAAGCTGACCAGAACGAGCATCTGGCGGTTTTATCGTTTTCTGGTACCGGATGTTATGTACAAACCGTGCACATGTGCGCAAGCACAAGTGACGCTACTTTTAACATCCCAGACACACAGGTGCAGCGGAACGAAGCAGGGCAGTTAGTCTTAGCCAACAACACTTCTTTCGGAATAATATATTAAAATGACTTTGGAGCCATACACTGACATCATATTACAAATGGTGAAGCAAGGATTGTCGTCCACTGAAATTTCTACAAGGATTTTAAACGAGGGGTTTTTCTGCAAGGACTATAAGAAGATTTTGTGCAAAACGTGGTTCAGGCTATATATATTTCCTTTTCTTCTCTTAAAGGGCTCTCGCAACCTTACCCCATACCTTATCAAGCAAAGTACATGGGCCACAAGCTGCATCTTGACCAGAATGACAAATTACTGATGTTTGGGGTTACCCACATTTTAGGAATTGACGGTTTCAGTAAAAAGATTGTTGCTCATTCTACGATGCCCATAAAAAACAACTTAACCATCTATGATGAAGGTTTCAGGTATTGTATTTTTATCTTACATAAGGTTTTAAAACATTCTGTTTAGTCTTAACTAAGTAGTATAAGGTGAGCATGGCTTACATTAAAATAAAGGATAATAGCCAGACCAGCCTGTGGCTAATTACTATTTGATAGTTGATAGTACCATTACAAAGCTCTTAAGATTAATAATACATATTTCAAATTATTTAATTTAATTAAATGCTCAATCCAACGGGATATATTCACTCGATACTTCTAATTCTGCTAGTTTAGGCAGTTTGATCACAATTTTTCATCCACCAGATCAGCTTATGGCATGTGGGACCAGGTACGTGTAGACCTTGGCAAGGAATTTAACTTGACACTATTCATGCTGGAGGTGCTTTCAGGCCACCGACATTAACAGGAGAGAGCTCCATATTTACAAACATCTTCCGCAAAGGTGAAAATGACCCCATGTTTTTTGTCAAATAATCTAGTATATACTCAACAAAAACTAATAGTTAAATAATATTTTAGAACCACATTGTTGAACGTCTCTGGTCAGAGATCTACAATTGAGTAAATTATCCACTGAAAATGGCCCTTCACCAGTTGGTGGATCAAGAGGAGATGCACATGGAGGACAGTCTTGTGAAATATTGTGTTTCCAACTTGACCTGCCAGTTGAGCAAAATTGGTCTTACAGCGGTGGTAGGAGCATGGAATGAGCACAGGAGTCCTGGTAAAGTACTATCTTAAGATAAAAACAGAAATTGTACTACCAAACCAGTTTGCAGACAATGTGTGTCCTAAAAAAATCTGTGAAGACCTTTACAGATAGGAACTGGGATCTTCACTGGCAACATATTCCCCTTTTGGAACTGACCCATTTTTAACTGAAGAGGACAAAGTAACAACTGAGTGTGTTTTTGCAGAGAAATTTCCATATATCACTGACTTATTTTGTAGAGCAGTAAACAATGAATTTGCCCCATACAAAGAGACCTTGCTTTACCTTATAAACACAACTAAGAGAGATGCCTGAAAAGTATGTTGCAGTTGAAATACTGACTTGGAACAAGCGACACACATACATACAAGTGCAAAATACCACAACATTAATAGTAGAAGGTTACTATTCTGTAAAGTGATTTCAAAAGAGAAAATGTGTTAGTTAGACCAGTAACTGAAAGTGCATTTGAAGAGTTGTCTCTACATTTTGCACAGTGCTGGGATGTTCGTTGCCATGCTTCAGTGCATGTTTTGCAGCCAATAATACTTTAGCAGCACTGTGACAACATGGGTTCAACAATGAAATCTGTAAAGTTAAACGAAAAAGAAACCGGTTTGTCAAAATCTGAAGAAAATGGAAAAGCTGACATTTTTATGAAATTTAAATTTTCGGTGAAGGGAAGATATGTACTTAAGTGATTCAGCACAATAAATCCTACAAATATGGTTTGAATGCACAACATGAAAAATGAATGTATACTTTCTTTGACAAGATTTAGATTTGATTATATCACAGACTGCAGCTAATGTTAATATTTAAATACATCAAACCATATTGCGTCATTTGTTGAAGGACCATTCAAATATCAGTATAATGCGTACCCTTACAAATCACACAGCTGAATCCTTCTTTGATGATTTGTAGCTGACTAGCCGTGAGGAAGACTCTCTGGGTAGCAGTCAAATTGGTCAGCTCTCTGATTGCTGTTGTAACAGCCGGAAGGCCCGGAGATGCCAGCACCAACTCCTCTATTTTCTCTGCCACCTCTGAGATGGCCACAGTAACATCATCTTTTCGGCTACAAACTCAAAGAATGGTTATGCATTTAATCAATACAGCTATATCTAGTGTCATGCGGGTAAGAACTTAAAACAATTCTTGCAATTACAATTTTGATCATGAGCTATTGATCTTTTTTTTTTATTTTGTGCTAAATTAGGTAAGATTAGTGTGGCAACCTAATAATTATACCTCACTCTGCCTCTCTTCATTCCCTGAAACACTTGGAAGTCCTCTTCTGGCACAGCAAGGATCTTTCGAGCATTTTGTTTCCAGTACTGTGACCCTTTGGGGCAGTGAGGGAAAAATAAGCAAAAAATTAAGTTTCTCATACTGTTTAACTGAACTAGTCACTATATGGGTTAAACACTTGGTTGTTAGAGGAAATTGTTGTGTATACCTGTTGTTCCCTCAAATTATAAAATAGCATTGCCCTGTAAATCTGTCAAAACCATGGGATCATAGTTTCCAATTGCACCACCATTCTGCTGGGATGTAGTCTTCCTCCAATAGCCTCAGCAAGGTATACAGATCTGCAAGACAAAGGCAAATTATGTAAATACAGTAATAGTAAGGATGTGCATAACTATTATAGTGTTCATAACATTCTAATAAAAACAGGACAGTTGTTTACAATTGTTTTTTCAATGGACAATTTTGTTGCAAACCATAAAACGTAAAAACATGCTTTTGAAAATTTACTGCTTTTCAAAGTTAGGCCTAAAATTACTTTTGCTGTGTAAGACCAGAAACATTTCATTGTATTACTAACTTATCCATTTTGGCTATGTCAAAATCGTTTTTAATATTTCAATTTGTTTGAGGGTAAATGCCAGTTTTAACAGTCATTTATAATCTAAATGCTTGAGGATGCAATTTGCTTGGTGTGACATCACACAACAGGAAGATACAAGTAAACATATACCTTTGGAAGGTTTTGGCTGTACTTGGTCTTGGGGTGGCAAAAACAGCTCGATTTGCAGGTGAACTAACAGATGATGAGGGTGGTGTTCTGGTGAAAGCAAAATGTTGCCCTGCAGATGCTGTTACTGAGCTGCTCATAGTCTCCTCCCCATGGACCTCATAGTGGCCCCTAGATGTGAGGTCAAAGGTGCTGAAAAGTCCAGAGGCCCCAGGAAACACTGCCACATCAGTCATCAGTGATGTACAGACTTTCAGCTGCTATATGTTGAAGAAATGTAGTTTAGAGGATAATACAATGTCAAATGTTTTCATTGAACATACAATAGGTGATAAATATGAGACCTAGATATCTCTTTACGAAGTTTAATTTGAACGTAGTTAACAGGGTTAGACCTACTGTTCATGCAACATGTTTGGTAAAATATATACAAACTATCTAGCTAGCAATAAATAAGTACCGCAGTGAACCGTATATCAGTAATCTTGCTTAAAATTTTCGCATAATAAATATGCTTTCCAAAAATTAATTTAGAACACATTTTCACCTGAAAAATGTGGCTCAGTTTTTCAACAGTCATGTCCTCATCCCTGAGAGACACTCTCTTGTTGTTTCGGAACACCAGGTGCTGTTGTGGCTCCATGTCTTCTTCAGCTCAAGTCGGCGCCCGGGATGTTGAAAGTAGCATACACACACAAGGCACAAGGTACGTAACATCCGGTGTCAAAAAAACAATAAACGGCCTTATATTTGGTTTGGTCAGCTTCAATTTTTATTTTGCACATTTTAAAGGAAAAAACCCCAAAATGGTACGTTTTCTAATATTTTGACTTTGGACTTTATATTAAAAAACAAATCACCTGTCTTTTTTGTTTTTTTAATTATTAAAAACGAAAATTGAATGGCCAAAATATACACGGACCATTGCCCTCACCCTCGCCAGCAGTAACAGCCATCTGAACTCATTTCTTAATGATTCATGGGAAAAGACTTTAAGAACTGCACTTCTGTTACTTCCGGCGGCATCACGGATGGCATCCTGTCTGGCATGCTTTCTGGCATGCTTTCTGGCATGCTTTCTGCATATTACGTTGTTTCTCTTTCTTTCTTTCTCTTTTTTCCCACTTATTTATTTTAAGCTTAGTTTTTAGTTTATAATTTACTATAATTTACTAACTGTGGCATGCGGCCCGGCGACCGGCCACCGCCCACAGGCTGGGAGGTCTTAACACACACCCAGGAAAACACAGAGACACCCCAGAGCGGGTGGACAGCGGAGCTTTATTTTTAACACATGAGACAACAGTTTCAAAAATCACAAACCAAACCACCACCACTTTGGGCTGAAATACAGCACAGACTCTCCATTCTACCTACTCTTTCTCTACTCTCTCCTCTTTCTGGAAGCTCTCTCTGTCGCTTTGTCCTCTCATTCGATCTTTCTTCTTTCAGTCTCTTCCTCCTCTCCCCTACTCTACCTGAAAGCCAATGTTTTAAAGAGTTCTGGCTCCTCCCTTAACGCAGCTCACCTGGCTCTCGTAATGGGAGGAGCCCCGTGCTCAGTCCTGCAGCCCTGTGAGAGTGTTCCGCCCCCTCGCCTCACATAACGCTAATTATTTATTTAAACTGGACTCGCTAAACAGGCAGTGTGTACTAGAAGACAGAGGCACAGGCAGGAGTGAAAACAAGAGGGGAGGAGGACTCGCTCTTTATGTGAACAACTACTGGTGTTTTCCAAGTCACATTGAGGATGATTATGTGTACACAACATATTGAACTGTTAGCATTTGGTCTTCGGCCATATTATCTGCTCAGAGAGTTTTCTATCGTCATTATTGTTGTTCACATCGCACCCGACGCCAACTCGGTGCAGACATATGGCGTCATCAACTCTGCAACCCTGCTACAATTATTACCATCTCGTGAGGTTTTAACCACACAAGCAGCACAACTGTTCTGCCTACCTTTAAGCAATATGTCGACTGCAAGACCAGAGACAATAAAACACTGGACTTATTCTATGCAAATGCTACTGAGGCATACACCTCCATCTTCCTCCCTCCCCTGGGCAAGGCTGACCATAACCTTGTCTAGCTCCAGCCCCTTTACAAACCTGCTGTCCAGAGGCAACCTGCAGTCAAGAAAACTATGAAGAGATGGAAAAGGGAGGCTGCAATACAGAGGACATTAACTTCTATGTGGATACTGTTGTTCCCAAAAAACATATTTTGTCTTATGTAAATAGCATCTATACGCCAAAATGAATAAGCCAACCAAATTTCATATAGACTGGCCATTTCTACAGGCATGCATGATTGGCTATTGAAGTCCAAATTTGTAAGCATACCAAATTTACCAAAATTTTAGATTTTCCATACAAATTTCTTAATTCTTGCCTAATGGGTGTTGAGCTATTGCCTAAAACTTACTTTGTGACTATCCCACTTTAGAAGACGCTTGCAGAAAGGTATTTACATTAATGAAAATACCAGGGCTGTCTTTATGGAGGCCATAAGCATATCAGCATATCAGCAGAGTCTGTAGATGAATGTCTTAATCATTTTAACTCTAAAATGGTCAGGGCTCTTGCTATTGCACCGCTCAAGGTCAAAACCACTTCGGATGTGGGAAAAGAAAGCACCGCGGAGAAATTTCTCAGCAGTAACAAATTAGAAGAGAGAATGCAGGAAAGCAGAACGCCAAAGCAGGCAAACAAAACTTCAAGTTGACTAAGACATTTTCAAAGAGAGACTCCACAAATACAAGTTTGAGTTTTTCTGTATGTTTCTGTTGCTGTTACCTTCAGAGTTCCTTACAGTTTCAAAATGCAACAAATTTGCATCTTTTTTAATCACAAAATTAAAAATATTAGACATGGATCTACACACTCAAGTAAGTTTATGTCTACCCATGGAAATAACATGCCTATCATGTCCAAGTTTGATTCTATAGATGTTAGAACTCTTGAAGAAGTACTGTTTCATCTTAAACCATCTACATGCTCCCTGGACATTCTACCCACAAGCTTTTTTAAAAGTGTTTTAGTAGCTTAGCACAGGGCCTTTTGCATATTGTAAATGGCTCACTGAACTCATGTTTCCGTCAACATCATAGTACAGAAGCTGCTCTTGTTAAGGTACTAAATGATGTTCACCTGAATACAGATGCAGGTAAAATAACTGTACTGGAGCTGTGAGATCTGAGTGCAGCCATTGACACTGCTGATCATAACATTCTGCAGGACAGACTTGAAAACTGGGTCTGGCTCTCATGAAGGTTCAGGTTGTACTTGGAAGGCAGAGGTTGTTTTGTCTCAATCAGCACCTGTGAATTGAAGAAAACCGCCTTGCCATATGGAGTCCCTCAAGGGTCCATTCTTGGACCTGTCCCGTTCAACCTGCACATGCTTCCTCTGGGTCAAATTCTTAAAGAGAATGTTGTGTCCTATTATCTATGATCTATCCCTCACCAAGTGACTTTGGTCCAATAGATTCATTATCCTGTTTGGAAATGAAGAGGGAAGGTCAATTCTTAGTGCCCACCTGGAATCTAGAGCACTTAGGACATCCACCCATGTAAAAATCCTTGTTGTGATTATGGATGGGGACCTTAGTTTTGGTGATCACATCAAAGCTGTAACAACGTTAGCATTTTGGCACCCTAAAAATATTGCAAAAGTTAGACACAATGTGTCCAAACAAGACTTAGAGAAGCTTATCCATGCCTTTATTTCCTGCACCGTTGACTATTGCAATGGTCTCCTCAATGGGATTCCCCAAAAGTCCATTAGATAGCTCCAGCTCATTCAAAATGCTGCTGCCAGAGTTCTAACCAAAACCAAGTAAAGAGATCACATCACTCCAATTCTCAGGTGATTGCACTAGCTCCCAGTCCAGTACAGAATTAATTTCAAAGCATTACTCATTGTGAACAAGTCACTCAATGGTCTGGGGCCTAAATACATCTCTGACTTTACTTGATTTGAAGATGATGAAGAAGAAGCTTTGACGATGTATGAAGTATATTAAGAACAATACCTATTTAGAATCATTTTCCATCCTCTGCAAGTTTTCTGCTTTTCAAAAAACAAAATTCTTTGTTTTCTAATACTTAAATTCAAACCTGTAAGGCTGCACAAGGCTTAAAAACTAGAATAACTATATAAATTTCTCTGTGTTATAGCAGAAGTAACAAACGCTGCACAAAGGCAGGACTTTTGGCCCCTGCCTGATGATGATGATGAAATGCTAAATAATTTTGGCCAAAGATGCGATTGTAGTGAGAGGAGATATTTACCATCTTTTGTTCATTTTGCTAATTTATTTGTAAAATTTCGTGCATGAGTATATAAGGCCCTTCTGTGCCACTGAGCCAGTCGTGTTTGTGCACCGCCTCCTTACCCTATGATGTGGCTTCCTGGGATACCAAGTGTTACAGCTCCCTTGCTTATTAAGTGGTCACGTGCGTTTCCAGCACAGCAGTTTGTAAGGGCTTGGTATATCCCGCTGCTTGCAGTTGTTCCCGTTTTTATGGTGCTTCCTTTTTATACCTCTCATGATAAGACCAGTTGATCGAGACCCAGCGTGGAGTGCTCCTGGATCATTGTGCGTAAGGCTACTGGCTGGCCTTTGCGACATTACAAGTGCTGCTGTTTTGCTGACTTGCTGTTTTGTTTCTGGTTATGTTGCTGGCCTGCCGGCTGCTTGGCTGCCATCCTGATTGGCTGTGCGGCTGTTCTTGTTTTGTTTTCTTTTTGTGATTCGTGTTTTGGGTTGTTCTGTTTTATTTTGTGTTTAGCGGTTTTGTATGCTGTTACGTTTTCTTATTATGTTTCTTTGGGGTTTCTCCCCCTTCTTTATTCATTTTGGGTTTTTTTTTTTATTTTATGTTGATAGTGTTTTCACCCATTTTGTAGCTTTTGTGAGCCACCTTGTTTGCTCATCACAGACTTGGTTGGTTTGTTTTTTTTTTCTTTCTTTTTTTTCTCAATCATGCTTATTGTTTTGGTTGATCTGTTGTTTATATATTTGTGTATTATTAAGATGCAGTAATTGTGGCTATTGGCTTAGGTAGTGCACCCTGACTTTCCCTATTTATTTGTTTTTTTTGTTGTTGTGTGAGCAGGCCCTGGAGCTCCTTTGGGTAGGGTAGACACTGGGTGGTGGAGTCCCATTGGTTGTATATTGAGTGTGGTGTGGTGTGGTTGTGGCCTTCTCTTAGTCAATGTGTGTGTGTGTGTGTGTGTGTGTGTGTGTGCGAGAGCGTACACATAAGGGTGAGCACACAAAAAGCCTTTCTGGATGGCAAAGAAGGACTCAAAGAGAAGATCAGTGAGCTAAAAAAAGTCAGAGCTAGTGCCAATGAAATAAAAGTTTTGTGAAGTGACGTAAAAATCATCTTGTCTGCTTAGAAATGCTTAGCATAAACAATTTTAATTCTTTTGATTCTGACTAATTTTTCAAATTTTTTGATGTTCTGAGGGTAAGTAATTTTCTCAAGAAGAGAGTGTTTAGTTCTTTCTTTTTGTTTAGTTCTGTTCACAGCAGCTACAGCACAACATTTTAATGTTACTGTTTAAACTCCCAGGATTGAGCACCCCAGTTATGGTGTAAATTAATTTTACTTTTATTGCTCAGCTTGACCAAGCTTACCTTTTAAAATGTAATACTGTGCTGCGTAAAATACAAGTGTCACGTCCGGGCCACCTCGACCACGCCCCCAGCGCCCCCCGTCTCCTGAGTATTAGGTATACCCATGTCCTGTCTCGTCTGTGTGACGTCACAGTGTGTTGTGTCTGAGCTCGGTGCTGGGGCAACCCAGGTGTAGAGGCTTGGTGCTCTACACGCTCGTCAGCTGGGTTGCTAGGCATCAGATTACGAGCCCACCTGCTCTGTGTTAGAATCTGTGTTAAGCCTTGTTTAGTCTTATTAGTTTTGACGTCCAGCCGAACGCACCCCTCCAAGCTTTTGTCCTACAGGGAGTGGAAGGACTTCTGGGACTTGGAACCTGCACCAGTATTGTGAAAGACTTGTTTGTTTGGAGCTCTTGGAGCTCACCCTTTGCTTAAGTTCATTAAAGCTTGTTCTGTTCCAAAGCTATCTCCCGCAGTTGTGTCCGCCTTGCTCACACGACATAACAAGAATACAAAGACTGCTACTATTTTTACAGTCCTATTACCTCTTTGTTAAGCAGAAAGATGTGTAAGCCACAATATACTGTATGCTTTTAAAATTGCAACGATGCTTTTTTGTTTGCAACACATTTTACTACTGAATTGTTTTCTGAAATATATGGAAAGAGTGTATAATTAATACCACTTACAGTGAAACTCAGGCTTTTCAAATATTGTAGGACAATTTTGAATTGGACAGCTCAACCAGTGATAAGAACCATATAATGTCAGGTAGTTTTCTTAAACTATCTATAGCTGCATACCCAGACCCATTGTGCAATACACATCAAGTCAAGTCAAGTCAAGTCAAGTCGGTTTTTATTGTCATTTCAACCATACACACACAGTATACAGTGAAATGAGATATCGTGCCTCCAGGACCATGAGCAGCATCACAAGTGCAGACAGTACACAAGTACTCAAGAAACACAAGCGCAACAGTACAATTAGACAAGACAAGACAATATACAGTGCAAATTAACAATAGTCACAGTCTGAATACCGGGTGAATACAGTGTTTGAGTTACTGTATTCTAGCAGCAAGGGTTGTTGTGTAAAAATACTGAAGTTGTTACATGTGCAAAATATGCAGAACAGAGTTAAATGGCAATAAATAACAATAAAT
>JBBPCZ010043304.1:0-13204 GCA_037974445.1 Brycinus macrolepidotus
GTATGTGTATATGTGTGTGTGTGTGTGTGTGTTTGTGTGTGAATGCATATGTTTTTGTATGTGTGTGTGTGTGTGTGCTGGCAGAAATAGACGCTGTCTGTTCTGGCGAGCGTAGCGGCTGTTGTGCTGTACGTGGGCAGAGCTTATGTTGGGATTTATCCCGGCTTCTCGCGTTTATTGTGGCAAGGCGAGGCTCAGGCACGGGCTAAACTTAGATTAGCTCTTCGTTTACCTTCCCCCAGCTGTTGTGTACGTTTCCCCTGGCCCTCCTTGTCTTTCCAGTGCATGCCGTTTGCTGGAATGATCATACTATTATTGTTTTCTCCTCCCCAAGTGTCAGTCCCTCTCTAGCATTGATGGGTAGTTGGATGCGGTGGCACTCGACAGCTATTGCCTAGTCATCTTGTGCCCACCCGGCACCTCCGCGGGTTCGTTTCCCCCAAAACAAATGACTTTGGATCCTTTCGCCTTTGCAGTCCGAAGGAGGCAAGCTTGTTGCTGATCAAAGAACATTAATTATGCATTATGTGAGCATTTTGCCGCAACACACAGGGTTCTTTTTTTTTTTAAAGTATTTTCTTTTCTTTACTACCTATTTGTGTGATTTTTTTTTTTCCCATTGACCTCTCTTTGCCCAGGCTATCATAGCATGGGGGACTCCCTGGTGTGTCATCGTATAAATTTAGCATGCACACTGTCGTGATTGATAATGAGAGTTTTGGAGAGAGCTCGTGAGCCAGGCTCGTGACTCCCATCCTCCAGTGAGAGGAAGTAGGTAGTCCCATAGCCTGCTGATGGAGTTAATGAGGTCTTGCTTCACCTGCCTCTATATATATCCCAGTCAGGTGTGTGAGAGTAAGCGGAGAAGGGGTGTAGCGGTGAAAATGAGCAGGTTGCTGAAAACCCTACAGCTTTATAGTAGTGGAAAGAAGACTTCGTCCAGAAAAGCCAGTATTACAGTGAACATAAGCTGGTGGATACAATTAGTAAGATCTCCTTTCTGTTATGATAACTTACTTCTTTTTTGATTGGTAATAGAAGCTTCCCATTACCAAAAGTAATACAGAATTACTGCAACTGGTGGTCCTGAGCATGGTTGTTTGAAACTTGGGAATGAGATTCATTAAAATTTTCAGTTAGAAATTACATAGCTAGCCCTGAACTGGCGGTTCATAACAGAGACTAGAAAGGTGGAGTCTAAGTGTATAGTGCTTTAAAGAGTGAAGAGAATTCACAGTTGTGGTGCTCACTTGGGATTCGTTCATGAATGATCACCAAGCCTTTTACTACATAAAAAAAAAAAAAAAAAGATAAATAAATAAATTAAGGCTTTGGGAATTAGCATGAGATAAATAGCATAATCAACCATGCTTGAGTGTCCTCCAATTTGCAAGGCATGCACAATCTCTGTCCCAAAATGATCTGCGATGCTTCTATCCAAAACACCTGTGATCTTTTAAAATAAGAAGGGTATACTATTTAATGCTTTTTGACTCAACTCAGGATCAGAAGGACAAGCAGAGACTTTGGACTGATTCTCTATCCCTAAGCCTCCAACCGCAACCACAACTAATGTATATACCTCTCGAGACATTTACCTGTTAGAACAGGCCTTCTAATCACAGCCTGTCGCATTCATCTGCAATTAAAATTTGCATAATCAAATTAGTTACAGTGGCAGATGACATTGGTTCACTCATTTTGAAATTAGTGTGCAAATACAGTGCTGTGAGACAAAGTTGCCACTTTGGTCTTTTCTTCAATAATTTGTTTTGACATTGCTTAATAACTTGTACAAAAATGCATTGTTTTGACTGGTGCCTTTACTCTCTCGGGATCTCTGCTTTTGGCTTTAGTGTCATTTCTGTAATTCTTCATGAACAAAGAACATTTCTGGACATGCATCATCAGTACGTCATGAGTTGAAACAGTGCTTTTCTCATTCTGAACATCATTTCATAAATTAAGGTGAAAGATGTGTTAAGCGGTCTTTTTTCTTGTGATGTGTTCGTAATACAGTGACTCATTAGTGTTAAGGCTGGTCTTGTAACACCATTATAAGGCTTAATAAGGCTTTATAAAGGTAGGCTATTTCAATTGGACAGTTTGCCACCCCCATGTTTGCCACCTCACTGCAGCGTTTGAGCAGCCGAATCGGTCTCTCCACAGTAACCCTGAGCTTCTTAATTGCCTTTAATCACGGAGTAGGAGAGAAGAGTGTCTGCTCTCTGACACGGGCTAAGCTCTGTGACTTGCCATTATCTCCACACTGCCTGGGATGTGGTGAAGCTTTGGCAAATGGAAGCTTTATTCTTCCTTTTGCTGGTGTTACCCACAGCGCTAACCACCATTCAGTCTGATTACCACCATTCACTTCAACGCTGCAGTCTGTTATTAAGCTGCTATGAAGCTAGACATGGTGTGCTGAAAACTCGGGGACGTCATGTTTTCAGTCGTTCACTTGGAGTGATATTATCAGTTGAGGTATATGATTAGTGAAGGACCAATAAGCCAGTTGCAGTTTGGCTGGAATTGGATGAGTGTAGACTAACATGTTATCAGTGGTGCTTCGTTCACTCTTATTTCGTCATACACTTCATCAGAATTTTTGTACTTGGGTCCAGTGTATAGGCATATAATTAAAAGTTGCACTAATTTCCAGCAAAGAGTAGTGAAGGTTTTGAATAGACATGGAAAAAAAAAAATCAATTTAGCTTCTCTCTAACATCATTCCTTCCTGTTCTTAGGAGACATTAGATGTCTGAACTCCACCAGGTGACGGAAGAGCCTGTGCCTTGAGTTTTTCTAGGTAGTCCAAAGAAGGAAACAAAAGAGTCTGTTCCAAACACACTTTATACTAAGCACCCTCTTCAGGACTTCTCTGTGGACTTTGAGAAGGAACGCAAGGCTTAGGGTGTGTTATTTAGGACGGAACTAAAGACTATTGCAGCTGTCAAAAGGCTACCGCACACTGGATGAGAAGTGCTGTGCCACACAGAAGACAGCACATAGTGCAGAAGTAGCACACTGGAAGCACTGCCTAGGAATTGCCACTAAACATCAACGGCAAGTTCTCATATAGGTTTTAAACTTTCAACATTTTTTTTGCAAATTTAGCACATTTTTTAAAGCACTAATACCAGTTATTTGTAATCAAACAGACCGTTAACATATTTTAGAACCAATATACAGGACTGTGCAAACATCTGGAGCCACCACTCATTTCTTTGTATTTTGCTTTGAATCACCTGGTTGGTGCAGAAATACTACTTTATTTTTGTTAAACTGTCTTATATCTGGGGCACATTGAATAGATTAAAATAAAGAAATGTCAAGTCAAAGTCAAAGTGAACTTTATTGTCATCTCAACAATATACAAGTATACAGAGAGACGAAATGGTGAAGCTCAGGTTCCGCAGTGTACATATAGTGTAACAGACATAAGACATTGTGAAACAAACAAAACAGTGCAAATAAGAAGTATAAAATAAGGTAAAAGTGAGGTTTATCCTGTCCTGAGTGTGTGGACATCTCGCTGTGCATTGTATATAAATATAAGTAAGACAAAATGTGCAGTGGTTGAAGAAATGTGCAAAATGTATGACCAGTATAGTCAGTATAAACAGTGTGACAGTATAAAACGGTATGAGACAATAGCAGCCTGAGTATACATTCTTAAAGGTTTGTGCGTTCTTAAAGAGTTGTGCAAACAGTATAGACAATATGACCAGTAAATGTTTTACTGCAACAGGTTGCAAACTGCTTAAAGATACAAGGTGCCTAGATAAAGGTGTTCCAACCGCTCAGCATTCAGCACCACCAGTATACTGATCACTGGCCTGATCATCTTCACCTGGTTCTTCACTGGTTCAGGTCTTAGGTTAGATGGCTTTGTTATGCTTGATTGATTTATATGTAGGTCGTAAAAATGAGAGCCTTTGAAAGTCCTCCAGGAAGCGTAGAGAATGTTTCCGCAAGGCTACATTGAAAAATACAGTAAGGTCTGGGTTTTTGGAAGCGAAATATGAGGAAATGAGGAGTGACTTAGGACTTTTCAGGGGTACCTCAGTGGTGTCACTAGCAGTCCTGGGATTCGAACCCACAACCTTCTGATCTCAGGGCGAACTCCCTAACCACTTGGCCACCAGCTGCTAAATATTGGCCACCAGTCTTAAAATATTTAACGACATTTTTAGTAAAGCGGCTAAACTGATACTGAAAATGTTGTTAAAGATTTTAGGACAAAAATGTCTTAACATCTTTAACAACGTATTTTCAGTATCAGTTTAGCCGCTTTACTGAATGAATAGCCTATTTTCTGTTCCATCATGTCTTACCATCTGTCTTTCTGTTCCACTTTAAATGGTGAAGCAGTCAGAATATAACTTTGCATGATTTAAGAATTTTAATTTAAGGTGGAAATGAAAATAAGAAGCTGTCTTCATCAAATTACATTGCGAGTGCAGTATCTTCGGTAGCCGAGTAAATCAACTCAGCAAGTTATTTCAATTTTTTTATACTAAATTCATACACATGTAGTTATGCAGCATTGGAATGAGTGACCTGAGCTCCCTCGCTCGAACTCTGTTTAATAAGGATGGACTACCTGAATACCAAATGGCAGTTGAATAATTAAATTATTCAGGCCAGCCTAAAACTTTAGCGTAAAGGATATCATTCATTCATTCATTATCAGAGCCGCTTATCCTAACCAGGGTCAGGCGGGGTGCTGGAATCTATCTCAGAGCTCATAGAGTGAAAGAATGAGGATAGGACAGAAAAGCATAGAGGGTAGTGATAGTCTATCCTTCTTCTATACTAGTTCTTCTTAAGTTTTATCATTATTTTTATTCCACTCGTTTTTCGGTGCCGCTTCTCAACGGAGCCCGTATTGAATTTTGTCAAAATTCCTACTTTGAAACGTTCGTTAATATCCAGTGCAGAGCGCGTGTGTTCGGATTTTTGAACGACTGATCATTTAAAAAATCAGTTTTTTAGATAATTTGTAATATATGGGGAGAGAGTGGAGAGTAAGTTATAAAAAAGATTTGTGTCACTGTTTGTTGTGGTTTAATTAAATATAATCTGCCCATGAATTCGGCTACACGTTCAGCCGTCCCTAACCACAAATGGCTTGGCAAGAGACAGCACGTTAACGCCCCTTCGTTGGTTCAGCGGTAAGATGCTGCACACTGAATAAAGAGAGTCCACGGTGTGAGGAGATTTGTTTTTTAACACTCTTTTTTACCTATAAAACCAGTGTTTGGGTGTCTCCAAACACTAATTTTAAAGCAACCACACAATCACACTTCTCACATAAATGCATATAGTTTCAGCTTCTTACCTATGAAACACAACTCAATGGTGAGCTCCAGTCTATAGATCCAGAAGGAAGACTTATCAGTGGTGTCTTAGCAAACATAAAGGTATAGCACCTTTTCATTTCAGAGTGGTTGTTTGTTTCTTTCTCATTAGCAAATCTTTACTGCAGTTTAGAGTGGAGCTGAAAAGAGGGCATATATTACCTGTGAGTCACGTCCTGTAAGTTTGCTTGCTATGACCTGACTGGCACATTTGCTGCAGCACTTTTAATTGGGAAAGTAATCAAAGATGATCAAAGGAGGTGAAGTATGCCCAGTGGACCTCTGTATCGCCAAAATAAATAGTTGTACTTAATTGCATCATTTTTCTGAAGCGAAAGTAATTAGTGTCATGCCAGCTAGCCACAACGTAACCTGTTTGTCTTCCCTGCAGTCACTGAATTGACAGGATGATCAAAGGGAGCCATCACTTCTGCCCCAAAAATCTTTGAAAATATTCAACATAGGAAAAATCTGAGAAAAGAAAGGAAACGGAAGAGAATGAAAACTTTTGGGTTAAAGTCATCCCAAAAGATGATTTATTTATATTGTATATATAATCATCATATATATTATATATATTTATATTGATATATAATATTTATTATTGACCACTTATAGTGCACGTTTTTACCAGGGTGTTGGGGACACTTTCTCTCTGTTTCTTTCTTCTTCTTCTTCTTCTTCTTCTTCTTCTCTCTCTCGCTCTCTCTCACTCTCGCTCTCGTTGTCTCCTGCTCTTTCCCCCTTGCTTTTCCTGTCCGTTTCCCGGAACAGAATGCAAACATTTGGGCTAAAATCATCCCAAAAATTATTTATTTATTATTTATATTGGCTGCTTATAGTACGTAATTTTACCAGGCTGTTGGACTCTCTCTTTTCCTCCCTGTCTCTTTCTTCCTCTTGCTACCCCCTTCATTGTCTCCTGCTCTTTCCCCCCCTCGTTTTTCCTGTCCTTATCTCCCTGTCATTCTTTCTTTTTGTCTCTGTCTCTTTCTTGCTCCTCCCTTCCTCTCTCTGGATGCTCCTTGACAGCTGCAGAACATTCCCCTCATTGGTATGCCTATTCGGGAGCAGGAAGATGAAGCATGCGAATGCAAATCGACAGCACACGCCTCATCAAATGCCAGCGAGCGACTGCCCAAAAGATCAGCTCATCATTAAAACACCACCTGGCTTCCCTTTGCCGCATAGCCGATCAATTAGAGCCACAGACAAATGAAATGAAAAAGCCGATGGAATGGTTTTGTTTTTTCTGTTCATACGTGACTGTGACCTCTGTAACTGTTGCGTGTCCTCTGGAGAACTTTGCTTTCTCGCAGTATGAGCGCGGGCCATTGGCCAGTGCACAGCGTCTGCTTGGAGTGTGACATTATGGGGTTTGGAAATCAAGTCTCACTGTGTCCTAGACTGTACTGATTATAATCGACTTTGAAGACATGAGGATGTCTGTGCTGTGCTCCAGTTGTCTGCCAACAACTCTCAGCTGTCACGAGTTCAGTGACTTCTGGGATCAGCACAGTTTCACATTGCAGGCGAGAGGAGCCACATAGGGAGTGATTGCGTGCACCATGCACAGTGGAAGATTCTGGTCCCTCTCTCCTTCCGGTTAGTTAAAAAAAAAAAAGCATAAAGTGGCCATTTTTGTCATGCGTGAACACACCACAGCACACCACACCGCAAAATTGTTCTCTGCATTTAACCCATTCACCATGTGAAACAGTGTGCAGCCAGCGACGCAGCACCTGGGGAGCAGTGTGTGGGGACGGTACCTTTCTCAAGGGTACCTCAGTGGTGCTACTGGCAGTCCTGGAATTTGAACCCACAACCTTCTGATCACAGGGGCAACTCCCTGACCACCAGGCCACCAGCTGATTTGACTGCCACTCTCACTTGCCACCCCTTCACCCCCCTTCGTAACCCTGTATGTCCAGAGTTCTCCCAGTGTTTTACCACCTATTTTACAGTCTTGTTAAACCCGATTGCTGATTTGGAGTGTAATGGTACACTTAGTCCATGATTTGATTGGATTTGCGATACTGGATGTTCTGGTGGGAAATTATCCTGAGCGGTTTCATGATTTTATTTGTCAGAGTTTGATTGGACCCTGAAAAGCAGGCATTCTGACAGGAAAACAGTTTGACCAAAATGGTCTGCAGACACTTGTCGGATGTTGCTCACGTCTGTTTTGGCAAAAAATAAAATAAAAAGGTAAATATACACTAAACCCAATAAATACAATAAACAATGTTTTGTGCATTTTTTTTTTGGTAGTTTCTGAAACGTCATGTTTGTTGAAAGCTTGATTTTAATCTGTATTTGTGAGCTTTTTTAAAACGAAGGATTAAATGAGCGTGTGTGTGTAAAGTGAGAGATGCTACACTTTTAACAATTATGAAGAAATAATTGGTTCACGAAATCATCAGCTGGACCTTTGCTCTGCACTGATTTCTATTATAGGCACTATATAGAGTGTAATACAGTTGTATATTATATTTTGAGGCGCATGACTAGACTGTGATTGGAAGCATTTAGGATCATCTGGCCTGTTGATGTGATATACAGGTAGAAAGGAGGCAACAAGTGTCGTGGAATGTAAAAAAGAATTACTCATATTTGCCCAAATCAAATATTCTGTCATTTGATTGGTTGACGAACATCAGTCGCATTTCTCTCCTTCCCTCAACAGCTGTACAGTGGCAGCTTTTGAGTCATTGTGTGCTAGCTGTCGCACCTGCCCCCTCAAAAACAACAAAAAATATTAAGTAGCAGCCAAGTGCACTATGGGATACCACATGGGGCTTGCAATTTATGATGCATTTCTCAGAAAGGCTGCTATGGGCTACAGGCATCCAGCAAAATAACATGATGCATTATTGATATAGGTGGTCAAAACACAGTGCTGAATTGCAAATAGACTGGAACATTTGAAAGCCACCAAAAACAAAATAAATAAAATAGCAAAAATATCCATATCGTATTAAAACTTCCTCATTTATTCATTTGTTATTAACATTTAAAATCCATCTAGTTTTAAAGGTCCACCCAGTTTTAATGATCCATTCTGCACTGGTGCTCTTTTTTTTTCAACAGTGCAATAAATGCTACCTGTTTAGGTTTTAAATAAACTTGGTGTTTCTGTAAAAGCAGAAAGAATGGCCTTCCTTTGTTCATGTGTAAAATGGCATGACCATCTTTCTTATTCATTACATAGGTAATTGAATCCTGCCCCACCTTCAGCAGAGCTTTTGGCAAATAAAGAAGTTCTGAGCCACAGCACCATCTACTGGACAGGATGTCAGGTTGCTTTCTTTAACCCTAGTTCACAGATGCTCATTGTTCAGTCATGGTTGTTTTTAAACTGTCCGAATTTTAGATCATTCTACAACAAACTTTATCTCTCAGTTTTCCATAAATGCAGAGCAGTGAGAAACACCGTGAAGAACTGTGAAGAAGATTTAAAGCATAGGCTTTGTTATTTGCTTTACTCAGATCTCTCAACGTGAAAGATGCATGAGCCGATAACTAAAACTAAAAATAGTGTGGTGGACTATTGATTGTATCATCGTGTTCTCAAAAGCAGATGTTCAACGTTCCAAAAACCATCTCCAGAAAGTGCTCGAGTCAAAATAAACAAAAATGAGCATCAAACCCAACACCCTCAAAGACACGTTTATTTCTATGATGTGACTTAATGGTAAGGCTAAAGAAAACTGTGATTTCTCTGCTGAGACACGGCCCAGCGGATTATTCCTCACTACAAAGGCAACCACTGGATGGGCCTTGTTTGACCGTGGTTCTTAGCCAGGGTTCAGCACTTTGCAGAAGGAAGAGCTCCCTGCTGGATTTGGTGACGGGAGGCTCTCTTCTGCTGCCTCAGGTTTTGCAGCTCTGGCTGTACTAGTGGATTTCTGCCACTCTCTGTCTGTGCCTTTGTCTTTTTTGTCTTTCTTTTGCTTAACCCATCTCTCCTCTTTGTGCTCAAGTGCACTCTCCCATTCTCTCTGCACTCTCCCATTCTCCCCATTCTGTTCCTCTCATTTTCCTTTTCTTTATTACTTTCTTTCTCTGTCTGTCTCTCTCTCTCTCTTTCTGTCTCTCTGTCTGTCTCTGTCTTTCTCTCTCTCTGTCTCTCTCTGTCTTTCTCTCTGTCTCTCTGTCTCTCTGTCTCTCTGATTGGTTGTCTCATATTGTAACACTGGACTAGGAGATGGGATACCAACTCAGATACCAACCATGTAACTTTGATCCGTCCCTGGATGTGTGCATCCTATGCGTGTGTGCGTGTGTGGCTGTGTGTGATAATGACACATGCAGCAGTGAAAATGAATCAGCATTGATGTTCCCGGCAAGAGCTGAGTGCACGGGCCTGGCGAAGGATGACACATCAAAAGCATGCGGCGATGTGGAGAAATCAGCAACATCAAGTGTGTAACGGCTCAGACATTACGACAGCCCCGGGAGTCCAGCTTCCGCACAGAGCAGATTCAACCTGTCTGTTTCCCTATAACTCCACATCAGAAACGCAAGAACAACAGAGATAAGATTGCAGAAGACACCTTTGCATCTTGCTGTTGTGTCAAAGGAATATGGCACTTGCAGAATAAGAGGGGCTGCTTTAGATCAGTTTCTGTGCCAGGTATCCTGGTGTGTGTTTGTAGTTTAGTGAAAGGAGGATAATTTAACAAAACACTTCTTTCAACACTTGTTTGGCTGGATGTACATTTTTCACAGGCAACATCGGTGACATGACCAGCCTTGTGTTACAGAAGCAATCACACTGTTGTTCTTCCAAAGTTTTATTATTATTTTTATAGCTGGAATTTGGTACCTCTTCTCCTACAGTTTTTGAAATATTGGCATGGTTCCAACATCAAAACATCTGTTAATATCCGGCGCCGTGTGCGATTTTTGACCGGTGGATCAGGGTCTGAGTATCAGTATCCGTGTAAAAAAAAAAAAGAAAAAAAAAAAAGATTTGTGTTCAAGTCACTGTAATGTAATGCAAGGCGAGACAGAGCGATCAGTCGAGTCGCTGTTTAAAATGTGTGTCGGAGAGAGAGTCTGTGGCGTTATGGCTGAGGTGGCCAGAAAGGGACAAAAAGTGGAGAAACACACCAATTTTGTGGAGCTAAACATACAGCAGACTCATAAACAGACTTCAAGACACTGAAGCTCAGGTCAGTTATAAAAAAAGACGTGTCACTGTTTGTTGTGGATTAATTAGTGGTAAAACATCGGGCACTGAGTGAAGAACAGGCGCCGGGTTGACGGTTTAAATCTATGCAGCGAGTTTTTTTTTTTTTTTCTGGCCATAAAACCAGCGTTTGGGTGATTATAAAAACAGAGAAAATGGCTGTTTTAACGAGCTACAAATTCCAATAACCTTTATTGACTTTATAACGCTTTATTAACTGATGTGTAAGTGTAAAGTGTCCCTTTGTCATACGTGAATATACTTCACAGCACACAGTGTGAACAGCACTAAATAGTTAACCCATTCATCAAGTGAAGCAGTGGGCAGCCATCGACGCAGCACCCGGCGAGCAGTGTGTGAGGACGGTACCTATTTTAAACTCTGTGTGTGTGTCTGTGTGTGTGTGTGTGTGTGTGTGTGTGTCTGTGTGTGTGTGTGTGGCTTTCTGTCTTAGGTAAATCTTTCTCTGCTCCTCAGAGCCACCAGGGCCCTTCCACTGCCTTGGCTCTGGAGGCCGACCAAGCAGGAGCATGGGCCCATATGACCCAGACTCATGCCTTTGATGGGCCAATTACAGATTTTGAGCTTTCCAGAAGTATGAGGATGTCAAGGGAGCACACACAGCTGTTGACCGGGACTCAGTGGACATCCCTGATAGCTTCTGAAAAAGTGTTGCAAAGACTGTTTGCTTACTAATATGGTGATGAAACCAGCTGCTCATTTTAAGCTCCCCCTAGGCAGTTGTTTGTGTTTTTGCAGTTCTATGAAAGCATGCCATCCAAACCTTTTCCTCTTTCTTAATCTCTCTGCTCTCTCTGTGAGTAGATTTCTCTCTGTATAATCAAGAGAATTTGTACCTTAATATTTATAAAGCAGACTCTGCATTAGCCTGCCCTTAGGGGTAGTTGGGTTTGTTATCTATTTGTGCGTGCTAGAGAGACAGCAGTTGATTAAATAGCGCTGTACATATAAAACATTATTTCACCAGTATTTTATTGTTCATTACAAAACCTCGGCAAATTATTCAACCCCCTATTCAGGAGGATTCAAAGTCATCCGATTTGTCTTGATTACAAATGATGCTTAAACAGACAGTTGTTCCAGCGTGTTTTTATTTCAAACCAGCATGCTAAATTAATATTTAATAGTAACAATTCATAATCTGTCAGCAGAACTTAAATAAAAACTAAAAAAAATGTTGCTGGTTTAAGTATAACTATTTTTTGGTAGTCGCACCTTTTGCTGCAATAACAGTCTGTTGGGATGTGTTTCTCCCAGCTTTGCGCTCTAGGAGTAAAATCATCTGTTCTTCCTGGCAGATTTGCTCCAGGCTGTGAACCTCAATTTTCGAGTCGTGCCACAGACTCACATTTTGATTGAGATCTATACTTTGACTTACTTTGATCCATTGTAGAACATTTATGTTTTTTTGGTTCAGCCAGTCTTGTGTACCCTTGGCCTAGTGCTTGGTGTCTTTGTCCTGCTGAAAGGTGAAGCTTCTCCTACGCTTTAGTTTTTAAACAGACTGAATAAGGGTGTCTCTTCTTTTTTTTATTTTGCACTGTTTTTTATTTTGTCTGTATGCCCTTTTTGACAATATGCCTAAACTTTAACAAGTTTTCTCCACAAAGTGATGTTCCACCATCATACTTCACTGTTTGGACGGTGCTTGTTGAAATTTTGTCTCATCTAGCCATAAAACCTTATTCTGCTGTTTAAACAGGTAATTCTGGTGCCTTTTGCTAAAGTTCAGACGTCCTGTACTTCTTTCTAACCACCCTTTCCATACAGGCCAGTTTTGTGTAGGGCTCTTGATATCGCTCTTGACCCTTGCTCTAGTCTCAACCACTGACCCCTCGGTGGGTTCCCTCACAAGTCGCCTTTTTGCACTGACTCTGTGTTTTGAAGGACAGCCTCAGTGACTTGGTATTATGGCTGATTTCCATTTCTTTATAGCTGCTCACAGCGCTCACTGAGAAACACAGTTACCAGGCTGAGATACACTGGAAAATCGAAACGTGCTCCAAGTTCTCTGCCATTGCAGAATGGTTTAGGTACAGAACGGTTCCTGTATACCTATGGAAAAGTGCTCTTTGATCTCCATTTTACAACTTTCGTTCAGATTGACTGACAAATAGTCCTTGAAGGGAGTTTTTTATCCCGAAAAGGTAAACTTTTTTTCGTCACTGATTTTTTTTTTCAAACATAAAAATTTTCGTCAGTATCAATTTAGAGTCATTAGTTTGGAGGGTCAGTCTTTTGAAATACAATATGACAACACAAAGTATCAAATTGACATTTGTAATTCAGGCAAATCAGATGATTTTAAGATGGTTCAATACTTTGGCAGGACGTTGTATGTCATTTCAGCATTGTTATATATTATCTTGAACCCTTCATGTCATTTGCATTTTGTCCAAATTAACATGCTGTAAATTTGGGACATTTGTTGAGTCTACCGCAACTGAATTCAAAGCTAGACTTCTGAGTGTTTGGCATCGGATCATACTAACTTCTGGCCTAAATCAGTCTTTAGAGCAAAGATACAAATCCCTCCTTGGCAGATTTGTAATTTTATTGTTAACTTGCAGCTCAGTGTTCATTGTAAAAAAAAAAAAAAAAAAAGGAAACAGGGGGGGGGGGGGGT
>JBBPCZ010043312.1:0-13204 GCA_037974445.1 Brycinus macrolepidotus
TCACTGTAGTGTGAACTTTTTATGTTTTCCATAAATTTCACCCGAAAGCCAAATATCCCTAACTTTTTGTGAGTAGTTTATATATAGATATATATAATGTAATATACTTTAATATAATGTAATATAGAGTAATGTAATATTTTATGTAGTAGAATGTGATATGGAGTAATGTAACAATGTAATATAATGCAGTCTAGAGTAATAATGAAATATATTGTAATAGAATGTAATATAGAGTAATGTAATATAATAGATCATAATGTAGTAAGAGTAAAGATGTAACAGAATGTGATAGAATAGATATTAATGTGTTAGATCATAATGGAGTAATAATGTAATATGATAGAATGTAATACAGAGTAATATATCATGAAGTGATACAGAGTAATGTAATATAACAGAATGTAATATAGAATAATGATGTAATATATTGTAATTATACATACAAACGAGTGAGATTATGCAGTGTGGAGTGATGGGTGGTACTGATAAAATCCATTACCCCAACCCGGTGGGAAGGCTGTACTTTTGGAGGTCTTCTCTATCATAGCGTATTACATTAGCCCCCCCAAAGGGGAAGCTGTACTTGTAGGGTTTCTTAGCAGTAACAGTGTTAAACTAACCCCCCCTGTGGGGAGGCTGTACTTTTAGGAATCTTAGCTGTAACAGTGTGTTACAGCAAGTTTAGTTTCACATGAAACCAATAGGAATCTCACACAGCACTGTGAACTTAACCTAGACACAAACACAAGCACAGAAAGGGAAAACTGCAAAAAATAATACTCAAAAATAAAAACACTGGTTTGAGGGAAAATCACTATTTTATTATTTTATGGACATTTCATCTTATCATGGATCATTATTTAGCAAATACATCATTACAATATGACTAAAGCTGAAGCGTTATTATGGTGTCTGTATAGCAAGCTGTGTGTGTGTGTGTGTGTGTGTGTGTGTGTATGTGTGAGCGAGCTGCTGTGGGTGATATATTAGGACTAGTGGTGTATCATGCAGTGAAGGCAGACTGATGATCAGATGGGAGGACTGCGCTCACAAACACAGTTGTGTGCTGTCAGTGTAAATCAGTACACACAGGACACACTGACATATGACAGCTTTCTAAATTTTAGTGCAGTTTGTGTATTGAGTTTAACAAAAATAAAACACAGTGTAAAGGGTGCAGTAACTTTTGCACAGGCCATGCTGTGTTTCGAGCTCAGGTCAGTGAATAAGCAGTGTGTGTTTGTAGAGGATGTGTACTTATTTACACACTGCAGTGTGTGTCCCAACGCTCTCGTTCCAGTCATGTGGGGGTGAAATTCACACTGGTGATTAAATCACTGTGAATTCTGGAAAATGAGCTGCGAAACTTTTAACTTTATGCAAATAAGAGCCACGCGAGAGCCGATCAGCTTGGGGGGGTGGTGGTGTTCGAGATGTTCTCTGAAGAGGCAGATTAACAAAAAGAGTCATGAAGGTGGTAGTTAAAGGCTACATGTAATATGAAAACCCGTATCTGATTAAAGATGGGCGACTTTATCATCTACATCAAAACAGACAGTTGTTTATATGATAAACAGACCCTGCAGATCCTCATTTACACTCTTATTTAACAGCTAGGTGATGGACTGACCGCTAATGTTATCTCATGTGTGCGCTAGCAGTGTGTGCTACCTGCCGTGTGTTTCTGTGAAGGCCAGGATCTTCAGGAATGGAAGATGGAGAAGCTGATTCTGGTCTCTGTGGTGTTTGGGGGAGTTTATTCACAGAAGATAATCGGTGGAGATCAGGGTGTGTGTGTGTGTGTGTGTGTGTGTGTGTGTGCCATTAGGACAAAAAGGGCAAAACCTGATACTAGTGTCCCCATACATAAGTCAGAAAGCTAAGGATCTCCTCTTTACCATTAAAGTTAAACCTCAAACTCTTCCCTCCAAAAAAAGTAGTTGATCAGCCTTGTTAAGACTTGTTTTACATGTTGACATCTTCTCCATCTTGGGCAGCTGGTGGCCTAGTGGTTAGGGAGTTGCTCCTGTGGTCAGGAGGGCATGAGTTTGAATCCCAGGACTGCTAGTGGCACCCTTGAGCAAGGTGTCGTCCTCACACACTGCTCCCCGGGTGTCCCTCATTGGTGGGAGCCTGCTGCTTCATGGGTTAAATACAGAGAAAGAATTTGACATTGTTCACACTGTGTACTGTGCTGTGGTGTGTTGACGCGTGACTAGGGGCCTCATTAATTTTTGCTCTGGACCTAGAGGTGGTGGTGATGATGGCAGTGGTAACAGTTGATGGAAGTTCACACCTCCGGTTAGTAGCATGTTCTCATTAAAAATCGACCTGTAGACCTCAGGCATGAAGATGTTGCTGCTGTGTGTAGGTTCTAGATAACAGTGAGTCGTACAGTGTCAGAAACCACATAAATCTGATAGAGAGTACTGAACACCTCCACACTCTCTGAGACACTGAGCCAAAGCTGGCCAGAGAGGTCTGAATGGAACTGCTGCACCATTTAAGGCGGAATGGAAAATAGGAATACGATGGTGTGGAATATGAACCCAACTTCACTACCGCTTCTGAGGTGAGTATGTGATGATTTAGCACTATGCTAACGGTTGCAGAAGCAAATGTCAGACATGATTTGATATTTGGGGGAAAGGGGAAACCTGCTAAATGTGATTTACTTTTTTAACCAAACCTTTAGGTCTGTTTATTGTGTTTAAAGGCCTGTTATTTATTGTTTATCATTGACCCTGCTCTTCTCACAGTAGGTGACCTCAAGCCTCTGAAGCTGCATTCCTCTTGTGAGTGTGTGTTTTCTGTTTGTGCATCTCAGTCCCAGCCACGTTCACGTTGCACGAGGACGCCGTCTGGAAAGCAGCTGCTGTTTGTGAGCCGAGCACCTCTCTCACATGCTGGTCTGCGTGGGTGAACATATGATCCTCAGCGCATCGTCTCGCTCACAAACACTCCGGCCAACGTGACCGTGGACCAGGCCGTTGGGGTAGCGATGGCGGTGCTGGGGGTCTCCATTAAGGCACTGCGGGACCGCCTGCTGGTAGAGTGAGCAGGGTGCCTCCGTCTGGACAGCAAAGCAGTGCACACAGGTCTCTGTGGCCCGGGGTCTGTCAGGGACCATGGTGCTGGCTTCCTGAGTTACAGCCTCCGCCATCAGACAGTCTGCAACAAGCACTTACTTTATGAGACCATTCAGCAAGTCTAGCCATCCTCATCACAACTGATGAGTATGGATAAGTGGATAGATAGATGGATGAATAAATTAGTAGGTGGATAAATAAATGGATGGAATGATGCATGGACAGATGGATGGGTGGACCAGATGAATGGCTAGATGGTTGAATAAATGGATGGATGGCCAGACAGACAGAAGATCTGATCCTAAACCTGACCCTAACCCAAAACTTCAATCTAATAAACCTAAACTTCACTTTAATCCTAAACCTGACCCTAAAACCTAAATTTTAATCTAATAAACCTAAACTTCACTTTAATCCTAAGCCTGACCCTAACCTAAACTTCAGTCTAATCCTGATCTTAACCCTGACCCTAAACCCGAACTTCACTTTAATCCTAAACCAGACCCTAAACCTAAACTTAAATCTAATGAACCTAAACTTCACTGTAATCCTAAATCTGACCCTAAACCTAAACTTCGATCTAATTTTAACTGACAGATAGATGGATGGATGGATGGATGGATGGATAGTTAGATGGAAAGATGGGAAGACAGACAGTCAGTTGGATGGATAGATAGGTAAATGCATGGATGGATGGATAGAGAGACAGATATGCAGTCAGATGGATGGATAGATAGATGCGTGGGTGGATGGATGGAAGGATGGCCAGACAGACAGTCAGTTGGAAGGATAGATAACTAGAGGTATGATGGATGGATGGATAAACAGATAGACAGTCAGATGGTTAGATAGATGGAAAGATGGATAGACGGATGGACGGACTGACGGATAGACAAAAGGACTGTCAGGCGAATGGTTGTTTAGATAAAGAGATGGATGAATCAGACAGACAGATAGCTGAAGGAAGTGGAATGCGACTGTTATGTGCAGAAAGGTTGACTGGTCACTGGCATCATCAGAACTATTGCTAATGTCTGCTACAGGCCTGTTGGAGGCGCCAGAGCACGGCTAGTACAGCACTCGGTTCAGCCGCAAATACTGATGATGCTAACGGTCAAATTTGAATTTTAACTTCAAAAAAGAACAGCGGACAAAAAATGACTTTCTTGAAGTGTATCAAATAAATTAAGATAAATAGTTTAAGGTGTCATCAGCTGGCACAATGTCACTTAAATAATCACTGACTATTGGCTTTCATTCATTGTAAGCAACATTAGTATTATTGGCTAAACACATGGTCTCTCTGCACTTGGCAGTGCAGCCTTGTTACTGCCCAGTATTACACTCTCCTAGTTTTCAAAAAGTTTGTTCATAAATATGTTTGTGTGAGTTTAGGAGACTCATTCATTCAAAAAGTGTAGAATAAAATAAAAACACTTTTTAAAAAAATCTGTTTCATTTCTCTGATCAGACTTGAGTTGGAAGTATGCCGAATGCATGGACTGCACTACAAATGCATTACTTCAGGTTTTTCACTCTGAAGCCGTGGCTCTGGCTCCCCCATGTGTTGCTTATGTGGCACATTTTCACCCTTCATACCTCCGCCAGGAACAGATCCGAGGTGAGCATTAAAACTGTGTGGCTGCGTACCTTTAGACGTCTGTCTGTGTCCATCTGGCTGCTGGCCTTTCTTCTGTCCGCCCTCTTTCTGCCCCCTGGCCCTCCTCAGCAGCACCAGCAGGGCCACCAGCATGGTGCTCAGCAGCATGGCGAGGCACAGGCCCAGCAGAGAGTACACCAGCACCTCCGAGTAGTGCGCTCCTCTGGACCCGTGGCTCCGTCTAGTGTTCAGCGGCTGCAGTGCAGAGACTCCCCCGGGCCACGGGGTCACCGCCACGGTCTGGTGGGCTGCAGGCAGACAGGAGTCAGTAAAACACAACTGCAGTGCTCAATCTAACCCTAAACTTTAATCCAATCCTAACAGACAGATAGACTGACAAACAGACAGATGGATAGATAGATAGGTGCATGGATGTATGGATAGACAGATAGACAGACAGACAGTTACATGTACGTAGGGATAGACTGATGGTCAGTATGGATGAATGGGTAAACAGATGAATAAATAGAGGAATAAATGGATGGAATGATGGATGGACAGACAGATGGATAGACAAACAGATGCATAATTGGATGATGGATGGACGGACAGACGGACAGAAGGACTGATCCTAAACCTGACCCTGAGACAAAACTTCAATCTAATCCTGTTCATAAACCTTGACCCTAAACCTAAACTTCAATCTAATCTTAGCTGACAGACAGATGGATGGGTGGATAGATAATAAGATGGACGGATGGACAGACAAATAGACATTCAGATGGATAGATAACTGGAGAGATGGATAGACAGATGCTCAGACGAATGGATAGATGGATAGATGGATGAATAAATGGATAGATGGATGGACGGATGGACAGAAGGACTATCAGGTGGTTGTTTAGATAAATGGATGGATAGTTAGATTGAAGGATGGACAGATACACAGTCAGATGCATGGATAGTAGATGGAAGGATGCACAGACAGATAGATAGATCAGAGATGCACCGACAGATCCTGACTGTGACTGATATGTCCAGAAGGGTTGAGTGGTCACTGAGGAGGTTGGGGTCCCTGCCACGTTCTGGTGGGCTGCAGGCAGACATGAGTCAGTGAAATACATACAAACTGCAGCGCTCACTCTGGGGCGGGGGCTCCTGCCCCCCTGTAACCTTCCGCGCAACTTAAGGGTCAATAAGGGCTTCTGCACTTGTCCAGACGGTTCAGCTGCCTCACAAACTGCCCCTATAAACCCCCAGGAGAAGCTCTGGACGAGGGTCAAAGTGCTTCTGGGTGCAGAAGCATGTTTGGTCTTTATCTCAGACAGTCTGCAAATCAGTCAGGGTTTCTCTTGTTGAGTCACAGGACCAATAAAAAAGTGTCTCCCAATAAAAAAGACCGTGACGGACACTACTGTCTGAGTCATATAGAGTATCATGGGCGCCGGAAGCATTTTGAATATGGGGGGAACACAGGGCTCTACATCTCCGCTGTTTCCGCAGAGGGGTGGGGGGGTTGGGGGGGTGGAGGTTTTGGGATTTGGCTGCTGTCTACTTACCCAGGCACTCTCTGGAACACTCTGAGGGGTGGTGGCCACACAGCTCCGAGCATTTCAAGCACTTCTTCAGCAGCGTGTCGTAGAACTGCCCAGCCACAGCCTTACATCTATAGGCCACTGCAAAAAATACAACAATAATATTAAAAACAGGAACAGTTATATTAAGGCTAACCAAAGAATCATTTCTTAATGAACAATTCGGAAACATCTTTTTAATTGAGCCTTTGATTAAATTTAAATGGCAGGCCTATTTGAAATGTTTGGTTTTTTTTGTCTTGTGTGTTTTTGTTTCTATATTAAAACTTAACTCTTAACTCTTAAGGCACTTTGAGGTGCTGCACTGATGAAACCTACTCCGTCAATAGAGATGCACAAGTTATTATAATGAGTATAATGTCTGGTTTAGGAATGATCTGCATACAGGTTTAGGCACTACTGTAAGCACACATTGATTTCTGTAAATGTTCCTCCAGCCTCTTGCAGAAATGGTGAAATCAAATATCGATTAAATGCAACTGAACTTTAAGGTCAACAATAAAGATTCTTTGAAATCCAACCTTAAACCTAAACTTCATTTTAATCCTGATTCTAACCCTGACCCTAATTCAAAACTTCAGTCTAATCCTGAACCTAACCCTAAACTTAAATCGAATCCTGATCCTAACCCTGACCGTAAAATTAAACTTCAGTCTCATGCTAATTCAAACCTGACCCTAAATCTAAGCTTCAGTCTAATCCTGATCCTAAACCTGACCTTAATGCTGTTGCGTTCCACCAGTTTATGAACAATGAGAGTACTTGTAGATCATTTATAGGGGAGAAAATACTTATCGATTTCAGAGCACTAAGACGGTTTAAACCTGATCCCCTGTTAGCGACAGCTATTAGTGTGACAGTAGCGGGAACTGTGTATTTTTGTCATTCAAAATGCCCCTGGTGCCCCCTGGTGCTCCTCATTCAGCTATAGTATTGCTGTAGGTTGGCTGTCCAAAGGAGCTGCTAACTTCAGCTAGCATGGTTAGCCTAGCCTAGCTGTGCTACTTAAGTCGTGTGTTTGGAGCTTTAAGGTTCTCTTGTTTCATCACGGAAAGAGGACTCTGAGCTGCCTTTTTATTAGGCACACCTACTTTATACCTAATCACACTGGTCATTTTATCTGGACCGCCTACTCATCACTGATTCAAATTTTGACCAGTCCCCCTGGTCAGTAACTCACCGCAGAAGTCGGTGCAGCGAGCATGAGGGTCAGGTTTGTCACACACCATTCGACAGGACATGCACTGTCTCACCAGACCGTCCCAGTAGTGTCCTCCAGGACAGGGTCGAGACATCTTAGTTTCTTTGGAAATTTTCTCAGTTTCTGTGGAAAATTTGGGAAGACTTTATTTTGATAGTCCAATCTAGGCACCTTGTAGATGAAGGTCTTGTCTTTAACTAACATTCAACAAAATATTGATTAAATACAACTGAACTTTAAGGTCAACAATAAAGATTCTATTAAATCCAACCCTAAACCTAACCCTAAACCTAAACTTCAATCTGATCCTGATTCTAAATCTAACCCTTAACCTAAACTTTAATCCTGATCCTAAACCTAACCCTTAACCTAAAGTTTAATCTAATACTGATCCTAAACCCAACCCTTAACCTAAGGTTTAGGCTAATCCTGATTCTAACAATGACCATTAACCGAAACTTTAATCCTTATCCTAAAATTGACCCTAAACGTAAACATCAGTCTAATCCTGGTCCTAACCCTGACCCTAAACCTAAACTTCAGTCTAATCCTGATCCTAACCCTGACCCTAAACCTAAACTTCAGTCTAATCCTGATCCTAAAACTAAACTTTAGTCTAATGCTGATCCTAACCCTGACAAAAATTACCCTGACCCTAAACATTAGTCTAATCCTGATCCAAAATCTGACCCTAAACCCAAAGTTCAATCTAAATCTGATCCAAAACCTGATACTAACCAAAAACTTCAACTAATCCTGATCCTAAACCTGACCCCAACCCAAAACCTCAATCTAATCCCGATCCTAAACTCGGCCTTATTGCTGTTGCGTTCCGCCAGTTTATGAACAATGAAAGTACTTGTAGATCATTTATAAGGGAGAAAATTCTTATCCATCTCAGAGCACTAGGATGGTTGAAACCTGATCCCCTGTTAGTCACAGCTATTAGTGTGTCAGTAGCAGGAATTGTGTGTATTTGTCATTCAAATTACAGACTAATAAAGGGTAAAGGGGGCATTTGGCTGACGCACTTATCCAGAGCAACTTACAATCATTAGTTACAGGGACAGTCCCCCTGGAGCAACTGAGGGTTAAGTGTCTTGTTCAAGGACGCAATTGTAGAAAGTGGGGGTTTGAACCTGTGACTTTGTGGTCATCGGGTTCACAGGCAAGTGTTTTACCCACTAGGCTACTACCACCCCCAGAGTAATAACTAAACTAAACCGATTCACCATGAATGTACATTTAGATTATGTTTGGTTTTGACGGTGCCCCGGTCAGGAACTCACCGCAGAAGTCGGTGCAGCTAGCACGAGGGTCAGGTTTGTCACACACCATTCGACAGGACATGCACTGTCTCACCAGACCGTCCCAGTAGTGTCCTACAGGACAGGCTCGAGACATCGGTCTTCACCATCCACACCTACACACACACATACACACACACACACACACTCATTAATGACACACTACAAAAACACCATTCATCATGCCTGCAGACAACACCTTCTTATGAATGCTTCCCTTAGGCTTTCCACCTTTTATCTTTTTATTTTCTTCTTGTTACCGTTTTCTCTATTTTGAAAGATAGATAGACATTAATGCATGCAAAGCATTAAGATGCAGTGTTTAATAACAAGTACTCATATTCAGGATTCTGTATTCATTGTTCTGCATTCAGTATCTGGAACTCTGAAATATGAAATACTTAGTATCAGTGTTACGCATTCAATATTCAACATTGAATATTGAGGATTTAATATGACTAATTAAATATTCAGTACTGAGTTTTCAATATTCGTTTATTGTTATTCAGTATTGAATATTCAGTGCTCTATATTCCTTATCCTGTATTCAGTATCTGGAATACTGAAAGCTGAAATACTTAGTATCTTAGTTTCTAATATTAAGTATTCATTATTCAGCATCGAATATTGAGTATTTAGTATTAATAACTAGATACTCAGTTCTGAGTTTTCAATATTCGGTTATCATTATTCAGTATTCAATATCAAATAATTAAATGAGCATTTAGTATTTAGCATGTTGCATTTAATGTTGAGTTTTCAGCATCGAAGACTGAGTGTTAGCTGTTCAGTACTGGTATTGAGAGTTAAGGATTCAGTATTTGGCATTTAGTGCTGTGTAGTCAATATTCAGTATTTAGTATTCAGTACTGAGTATTCATTGTTTAGTATTCAGTGTGGAATATTCAGTATTTAGTGTTAAGTATTCAGTAATCGGTACTTAGTACACAATGTTGTGTATTCTGTATTTAGTACTGAGTATTTAGTATTTAGTATTGAGTAGCCACTCTAAGAGTCAGTCTTAGCTGTCTACCTTTACGCCCACCTGTAAACAGACTACGCTCCCACAGCTACCCTGTTCAGGGTGGACCATCCACACTCTTCGGATTGTTCTGTGTGACAGGGCTGAACACTCTTGTACTCAGCTGAGCACTGAACAACTGAGCCGTGGCCCAAAATCTCAGGTTTCGTTCCACTTCCCAGTGACCCCTGGTTCAGTTTCGCTGCTGGTGGGAATGCGTATTTACGAGGGTCCGCTCCAAGCAAGAGAGTTCAACATCAGAGCAGGCTTTCCTCAGAGCTCGTCAGCGTCGTGCTTTCCTCCTTACCTGCCTGTTCAACCCCGACCTCTTTGCAACAACAAGAAATGCTGATCTTAACCTCAGACCAGCCGTGAAATGACAGCGAACCAATGCATTCACATTGTGAGAGTGTGTTTTAAAGACTGAGTGAGGTTTCCGGTTTATTTTTGTTGCGAAGCATCTCTGTTCTGATATGATACGTGTCCATGAGGAATGTGTGTGTGAGGTATGGATCTGGACTGGCGAAAGCTTGTTTTTTTTTTTGGCTCTAATAAGAAAGTGAGCATTTTTATCCCTGCCAAAGTCCCCGAACACCCGAGTGTGTAATCTGGTGCGGTGTGAAACCAGTCAGACTAAATAAACCCACAAAAACCCAAACTTGTCTTCGGTGGAGGGAAGCAGGTGTGAAAGCAGCCTCAGTGTTTTCAGATCAGGTGTGCGATCTGATAAAACGATCAAAACCAGAGGCTGATTTCACTCACAGGCCTTAACCTGACACCATTCACACACACTTCATAAAGAGTGAAGTGCTCAAATACACTCACGCACACAGAATGAAGCACAGAAATGTACATACTAGGCGCCTGGCAGCGTGAGTAGAGCTTACCTTGCTTAAGTAGTCATAGGAGTGTGTGTGTGTGTGGAGCGTGGGGAGTGTGTGAGCGTGCTGCTGAGTGCTGGGTGTGCTTTCAGCCTTCATTTGACTGCAGCCACAGCCTGGGGTCTCCCGGGACCCTCCTTTTGCATTCGCTCACACGTGATGGAGATTTAATAGAGGACTCTAGTTGTATGTATCTGTGATGCTCACGTCTTAAATGTGGTCTAAATATCTCTTTTTTTCTTCTTATGAGATTGTTGTAAGACTCTTATAGGACTAATTCACTTGTTTCTAGATGGCGATGCTTGTTAGTTGTTTTGTCTAGAGAAAAGATTTCACCGACTAATAATTGATCCTGAAAAAAACTAATAATATGCTTATCAGTGGGATAATATTTTACTGGATAAATGTGCTTGAAACAAGTAAAAACATGTAAAAATGAATCTCAGTATATTCTTACAACAGTACCAAATGTACTGGATGGAGCTCCATTACTTTAAAGACCTCTACAGCCCGATGTTGGGGGGTTTAAACCCCTCTAGTCCATGGACATGGTGACCTCAGGGTCATGTGTGGCGCTTTCTATCAGTCAGTGTGTTTCTCCTGAGATACTAGCTGTGTGTGAACACATGTGTCAGAAGTGGGGGCACCCGGACTCATTTTATATATATTTTATATATATAAAAATATAAATATACTCGGATCAAACTTAAAGGAGGGGGGGGTCGTTTTTAAATCATTATCATAAATAATCAGTAATTGAATGTTTTAGATGTATCAGAAAGGTTCAGAGTCTGTTTGGTGTGAGGTTGCCACTTTACAAGAAGATTATTATTATAAAGAGTTTATAAATGATCTATTATCAGGTTGTTAATATGGTTGTAGACAGTTTATATATCATTAATAAGCAGTTATAAACATGTTATAACAGTTGTCATACATTGATGCAGGCTCACTATTTGGCAGGATCTCAGATCTTGCTACTTGCTGAGCTTATCTTGTCTCTTTCTCAGGCAGAGTGTTAAACTGTCAACTTCAGCATGCTACTACCATTAAAACACCAGATCTTGCCCAATAGTGAGCCTCTATTAAAGTACGACAACTGTTATAACTTGTTTATAACGGCTTATTAATGATTTATAAACTGTCTACATCCTAATTCACAACCTGATTATAAATCATTTATAAACCCTTTTTAAGGGTAGTCTTATTGTAAAGTGGTACCTTCTAGAGAAACTCACAATTGTTCACAGTGGTGGTGAATGGAACCAGACGTCTGCCTCTAAAAGCTCCCTCACAGAAAGTTATTCCATGAAATGGTTATGAATGCTCTGCCTGATGTCTCAGACATTGTTTTACAAGGGTTTTAAGAAGCTTTGGGCCTAAAACTAAACCCATTCATGGTGGAGGGGTACATGCAGGGCGTGAGGCAAAATAGTCCCCAAAGAAAACTGATTTAGTTCAGATTTACCACAATTTTGCCATCATCATTCCATATAAACACTCAGAAGACACATGTAGCTTCACTGGTGGGTTTAGAGAGGTAATAAAATGGTTATATTTGTGTTGGAGACGTCTGGTTCCATTCACCACCACTGTAAAGTGATCAAAGTCTCTACAAAGAACTGTTTCACACAAAAGCCACTCTGAATGACTTCTGGGGGGAATTTGGAAAATTGCTTTTTAAGTAGACTTGTTTTAGTTTTACTCGTTCATTATTTTTATTAAAGTACCTGAACAGAAGCATGCAAATAAAAACGCAGAAATGTGGATGAGTCATGTTTGTGTTAAAGCTGAAACTGAAGTGTGCGTTCATTTTCACACAGCCCTGCACCTGCAGCTGCCCTGAAGTAGGTCTGCTGTAGACTGAGGCCCCACGCTGTTTCACAGTCTACCTACAGAAACCTACTAACACCCAGAATAGAGACCACAGGAAAGAGGGAAGGGAAAGCAGGCGAGAATGAGTGTGAGGGGCTGAGGGGCAGCAAAGCTGAACCAAACACACAGATGGTTCCCCCACGAGCAGGAAACACTCGCTCAAAACAAATCTCTCACTTACTGAGTCAGGACCCGCCACCTGCTCGAGTACCCGACAATTCACCAAGTCACTGTTTTCATTTCATTTTTCTCTTTTCATTTTTACTATTGTTTAATTCCAATATTGCAGTGACATTTAGTCACCTGTAGATGGGGATACAGTCATTTGAACCCTGTCTGCAGTCCGGACAGAGCACCGTCTCCACATCCGCAGAAAACTTTAAAACCTTTAAAATGTTAAAAATTCTGAATTATAAGAAATTTTACTACAGAAACTTTTCAACTCTTCTATAATAAATCAGTGTTCAGGTCTGTTTTTATTTATTTATGTATTTATTTTTTAAATTCATTTACTTCCAGTGAAGGGCAATCTTAATGCTTCAGTGTACCAAGATATTTGGACAACGCCATGCTTCCAACTTTGTGGACACAGTTTGAGGAAGAACCTTTTCTATTCCAGCATGACTGTGCCC
>JBBPCZ010043323.1:0-32317 GCA_037974445.1 Brycinus macrolepidotus
ATATGTGTGTGTGTGTGGCCAAATGTATGTGGGTATGTGGACACCCGTGCCTATTACTAAGTTCAGGTGTTTCAGCCACACCCATTGCTAACAGGCGTGTAAAAATGAAGCATAGACAAAATTGGTAGTAGAATGGATCATACTGAAGAGCTCAGTTACTTTGAATGTGACACTGTCATCCGATGCCACCTTTGCCACAAGCCATTTTGCAAAATTTCTGTCCTGGTCAACAGTAAGCACTGCTACTGTGAAAGGAAAACATCAAGAAGCAACAACAGCTCAGTGATAGACTACACAAACTCACAATTGCCGCCAAGAGCTGAAGCATGTTGCGTGTAAAAATTGCTTATCCTCTGGTGCACCACTCACTACAGAATTAAAAATGGCCTCTGGAAGCAACTTCAGCAGAGAAGCTGTGCATCGAGAGATTTATGAAATGGGTTTAAATGGCTGAGTCACTGCACACAAGCCTAAGGTCACTGTGGGTTATGCCAAGCTGGAGTGATGTAAAGCTTGCTGGCACTGAACATGGAAATGTATTTTCTGGAGTGATGAATCATCCTTTACTGACAGTCTGACAGATGAATCTTGGTCTGTCCAGAAGAATGTAATCTATTGGAATGCATAGTGCCAGCAAAGTTCGGTGGTGGTGGTGGGGAGGGTTTGAATAATGGTCTGGGGCTATTTTTTAGGGTTTAGTCTAGGACTCTTACTTACAGTGAAGGGTAATCGCAGTGCTACAGCATTCAAAAACATTTGAGACAGTTATATGCTTTAAACTTTGTGGCAAAAGCTTAGGGAAGGCCTTCTCCTTTTCCAGCCTGACTATGCCCCTTTGCACAAAGCAAGGTCCATATAGGCATGGTTTGATGAGTCAGGTGTGGAGAAACTCCAGTGGTCTGCACAGAACCCTGGTGGGGTGTTGATTATGAGCCAGAAATTCTCATCCAACATCAGTGCCTAGCCTTTCAAAAGCTCTTTCAACTGATTCGGTACAAATCTCCACAGACACAAAAAACTTGTAAATAACTGTACCAAGATGAGTAGAGGCTATTATAGTTGCAAAGGTGTGGCCATGGGATGTTGTGTGTTGACTTTCTTCTGCTTTTTAAAAGTAGGTACAAATTTACAGCTCAGATTATGCCAGGATGCAGCCGGCATACAGATGGATGTGTTGATTAATTGAATTACACCCCCGTAAAAAGGTTTGGTGGGTAAGAATTCAATTAATCAACACATCCATCTGTTTGTCACTGAAATTTCATTTTCAATAGACATACATAGTCTGAAACATATTCTGTTGTAAGTGTATATATGGAGAAGTATGTCAATAAAAAAGTGAATTACAAAAAAAAAGGAATTTCATTTTCTGTTTGAAAATGAAAAAAATGGCACATTGTGAGCGTTGTGGTCAAATACAACTTTGAGGAGTACACTGCCTCTGTGACCTGCTACATCAGCAAATGCATAGAGGATGTTACAGTATCCAAAAGTATGCCCACAAGAGCCAACGAAAGGCATGGTTTATAGCAAATGCCCGTGCACAGCTAAAAGATTGAGATGCTGCCTTCAAATCAGGGGACAGAACTGTTCTCAGAACACCAGGGCCAAGCTCTCTCGCAGCATCAGAAAAGCTAAGCATGATTACGTACACAAGATCCAGAGCCACTTCCATAACACCAAAGACACACACACTTTATGGCAGGGCATTCAGGCTGTCACTCAATACAAGCCTGCACCAAGCAGCAGTGACAGGGATGCAACACTCCCTGAGGAACTGAAAGAGTTTTCTTACAGAGCGAACAGGAGTGATGGGGATCAGAGTTATCAAAAAGCCTAAATCTATCTTATCTTTTCTGCATGGGTTTTCAGCAATGATTAGATAAAATACATAATGACCTTTTAATCTTTGAACAACAGAACTCAAAATATGAAACAAATTTGCTGACATAAGTTGAAACTGTAAAGTTTTTTAGCTGTCAGTGTTGAGCTATTTGACGAGTATAGCTTATCTCTAGTTTACACAAGTTTGTGATACAGTGGATAGGTACTACTTTCTAAAAGCTTGCTTGTTTTGGGAATCTTGGTTTTGACTGTTACAGGAGTGCATCATGCAAAATTTGAACTGTGTACAGCAATCACTTCCTATTATACAGTTTTTTTTAACTCTTATAGCGCCCCCTAGAGACCCTCGTAGACCAAAATTGGCAGACTTTGTCAGAGTTTAATAATGAACAAATATTAAAAAAAGTTTGGAGCCAATCTGATAATGAATGATTGAGTTTTAGCCATCTAGTTTGATTAGCTATTGCAGTAACTGTATTTTTTGGTTGCTGCAAAAATCAATTAAAAAGTAATTATTTTGAAAGTTATTTACCTCCAGGGTCTAAATATTGTTTCAGTATGAATTTCAAGGGGATTGGACAAAGATCCAGAGACTGAAAAGTGGCAGGAGGTACTACTACCTATTAACCAAGTTTCTTATCTCTATGACTTACACTTTGGTCTGGTCAATTCATTTTAGGGAAGAATCATAATATTATTTTTATTATCCTAAAAAATTTAATTGGGTCCTATGTAGTGCACGCTTGGACCCTAAAATATTATGTAATTTTTATGCACAAAGAACTCACCAGCACTACTAAGCATGAGACCACCTGATCTTAGTTCTCTAACCTCAGATCACCAGATATTAATTAATCAACAATACAAAAACCCATCTGCCGGTTTGAAAGACAAAGGTATTGCATCTACTTTAATTGATGATCAGAGGATGAAGACACCAAAAGAGTGTCTCTCACTGGCAACAATGATGAAATGAAAAGAAAAATACTTCAAAAAAATTTGTATGCTGATGAGCAGCTGTTAAAAACTGAGAACACATGGAACTTTGCATGCATACAGAATAACTGTTTGCAACCATCTGCCACTGCCAGACAAAAGAGTTTTGATGTGAAAGCTTCAGAGAGAAACAAAAGCACTTCTGAGCATTTCAGCTTTCTCCAGAGTGGCTCTTCAGCAGTTTTTCACCTGAGTAATGACTGTACGAAAGTGTTACTTGATACCAATTCTGGAGATCTAATTTGGTTTTCCTAGTTTAGTTTTTCACTGCTAAAACACTCTCTATACAGTCCAAATTAGGAGCTCGTTTTTAAGTGATGTATGACATCACTGAGTACGCCCTGTTGAGAACTTTATTTTTTCGAGTGGAAGCAAATTGATGTCTCAGTTCTTATTGTGAAGTATTAAGTTACAAATAATTGTTCTTAATTGCAAGCTTTTCTTGAAACACAAATATAATTCTCTGCACTCTAAGTGCGATTTTGAAAAAAGGCTCTTTTTTTACACCACCGTACCACCCGTACCAATGTATTACCATCCCTTGGAAAATGTGCTTAAGGTACACATCTGGACCATTGTACCTTTGTTTGCACCTTGATAAACAAAAATGTTGCTGTAAACATCAGTCACATACATAACACACAAACTCAACCTATTATTACAACACTGTTACCAAATGGAGGTTTTTGGAATCTCTGATTTTAGCACACAATTTTGATTTATTTGTGGAATTAAAATAGGTTTGTTTCAGCTTATAAACAGTAATGTTCTGTATGTGTATGTCCTGTATGTCCTGTAGAGGAACCTGTCATTTGAGCATGGGTGGGCAAATTTTTGCATACAATTGTATTTGGATTTAGATTGGACAAAATACATGGTGTTGCTGACAGCAACAAAAGATCTTCCTCTACACAGTATTATGGAAAAACATGTGGCAAGGGCAAAATGAAACAACATAAAGGCTGGTGTCTGTAATGAAAACCAAAATATTCAAGTCAAGTCAACAAGTCAAGTCAAGTAGGTTTCATTGTCATTTCAACCATATACACACAGTACACAGTCAAACACAGGCATGTGTAGGGCTTTAAGTGTTCTAGCAACTGCCCCTTTCGGCCTTTTTGGCAATTCTAGTGCCCCTCATCAACAACAAAAATTTTGTTTGGTTTCGTTTTGTTCCCCCCGCCGCTGCAATCATGGTGAAGAAAGAACCAAGTGTGTAAAGTGTGTTGATAATCATGCATTCAGCATTTCATCTTAATCACACCTGATGTTCTGCCATCCAAGGCCCAGGAAGAACCTTCTTACATGTCAAAAGTGTCCTCCTCAATCCTCAGCCATGATGTCCTCACAACCAGCATCCACAGCCATGAGTAAGGACATCTGCTTAAAGGGCTGGAGATCATACACCGTATTCTAACTTAGAAGAACTCCTCAGCAGGGTTGAAGAACTTGTTCAATCTAAGAAGTTCAAAAAAGGTATCGCTTTTGTGTATTTCTGAAGTACCGTCATACAAAACTATATTTAAGATCAAAATTAATAAATAAATAAATACAAAGTGAAGCATTACCCCATTTTGGCCTTAAGAGCTAGACAGGTCTAATCTTATTATTTTTAGGCAAACATGCAACTGAGCAAACAGAGGAATGGAGACATGGGATCGAGGAAAAGGGGCCAGGAGAGGAAGCTGAAATAATTTGAAGAAGACTTAATGAGGACGAAAACTAATGGGTCACTGCTTTACATCTGCAGTATATTGTATTTTGCAAACTACAGTCTTTGTAATTCATTTCTGTAATGTATATTGTAGTACATTCTATACTAGGGGTGTAGCAATATATTGAAATATTATGATATTGTGATGCAAAAACGTGACAATATGCATCATGGACAATTTATCATGGACATGTGACAATTTATTGTGGAGAATAAGCTACTAAAAATAATGATGTTTGATGTAACAGTATTTATAGTGTTAAACCAGTGCTAATCAATAACCCAGTCTACAGCATGCATGTCCTACCCCTCCCAAGCTCTAGTTTCATTGATAAACTGTGCCACAAGTTAATGCAGCAATCAGTTTTCTTTAATTGTTTACATTTCATAATAAATACTGTGAGAATATTGAATTGATTTAAGATTTACTTTCATGAATATATCATGAGTGTATCAAACCATGAATTGCCCTGAACTGTCTATCAGACGAAATTGTTAGTTGACTGTATTGTTACACTCCTGTTCCACATGTGACATCCAGCTCCACAGTTCACCCTCCTAGGCACTAGGGGAGCTCTAAGTCATGATGTTAGTAGTTAATTAAGTACTTCCTATTTATGGCTGTATATAAAGACTGATGTGGTATCAGGACTTTGGGAAGTATTGCCGATTTCCTGGTGTTCTGAACAGTCCATGTTATCCTTCTTGTCTTCTAATTTTTGACCACTTTTTGTACTTGAACTTATGATTATTGCCTTGCCCCTGATAGTCCTGACTCTTTTTGACTTTTGCCCTGTCTTCAGACGTTGCGTTTTGCCTTGCCTGTATGCTGAAGCTTGCCCCTCTCCAAACCTGCCTCGTTTCTGGATTGTGTTTTTGGATTACCTTTGTCACGTCTGTTCACCTAGTGCCGAACTGTTTGTTTGTGTAAAACATGTATTTACTAGTAAACATCAAACTGCAACTAATCAGTTTTTACAATATGCTAATAGTTTTATTGCATTTTGGACAGTTGTGCTGATGTTAGTAAAGAGAACTGTGTGAAGAGTTTTGAAAAAGTAAACTAAATACTGAGTAATACATGTAATAATAGTAAAACACATTTTTGGAGCATTTGTATTGGTCCAACAAAAAAGTTTCACACAATGTAAAGGTGTTTTCCTGTATGTATGTTTGCATAGTTCATGTGGTTATTTATAGTTTATGTGCAAAATATTGGAGTTTCATTTTGTGTAATTTGGAACAATTCTTTGCAAAAATGGCATTTCATTACTATAAACTCTATACAGTAAAATGTATATTAATTATAATTAAATGTATTATTTATTGTGTAAAGAAATTCAAGTCAAGTCGATTATGTTCATGTAGTGCTTTTCACAACAGATGTTGTCACAAAGCAGCTTTACAGAATCCGGATCTGAGCCCCTTGTGAACAAGGCAAAAGCGACAGAGGCAAGGAAAAACTCCCTAAGGCTGGAAGAAGATAACTTTATTGTCATTGTGCAGCGTACATGCACATGTACAGAGCCAATGAAATGCAGTTAGCATCCATCCAGAAGTGCAAAATACAGAATTATTTGCAGATAATTTACATATTTACAGTAGTTTACACATATATACAGATACAGATGTTGAAATGTATATACAGTTGATTAAGATGTACCATAAGTGACAGCTGTGCAGCAGCAGTATGAACACATGTACAGTTGTTTATATGTACAGATTTTACACAGTATATCTATCATATGAGATTATGTTCTATAGTATTATAGTATATAGGATTATATGATAATCAGTGTAATAGATTTAATTTGAACATCTAAATCATTAGTGCAGATGGCATGTAAAGTACTGAGCAGTGCAGGTTGAAGGTACTAAACAGAGCATGGATGAAAGTACTGAGCAGTGCAGGATCAGTGCAATGACACTAGCAAAGTGATGTTGTGGAATTCGCATTGTTACTGCCTCAGAAAAAAAAAAATTCTTTAGCCTGTTGGTGCGGGAGTGGAGGCTTCTGTAATGTCTTCCAGATGGTAGGAGTGAGAAAAGTGCATGGTTAGGGTGGGTGGCATCCTTAATGATGTTACTCGCCGTGCCTAAGCACCACTTGTGATAAATGTTCTTGATAGAAGGTAATTGAGTGCCGATAATCTGTTGGGCAGTTTTCACCACCCACTGGAGTGCTTTGCGATCCGATACGGAGCAGTTGCCATACGATACTGAGATGCAGTTCGTGAGTATGCTTTCAGTGGTGCAGCGGTAGAAGTCCACCAGTATCCTGGGACAGAGGTGAGCTTTCTTAAGGCTCTGTAGAAAATAAAGGCGCTGTTGTGCTTTTTTCACGAGACTGGAGGCATTTAGGGACCCTGAGAGATCCTCTGAGATGTAGATACCAAGGAACTTGAAGCTAGAGACACACTCTACAACAGCTCCGTTGATGACGATCGGAGTGTGTGCATGCCTCTTTCCTTGCCTGAAGTCCATAATGATCTCCTTGGTTTTCTGCATGTTTAAGATCAGGTTGTTATTGTCGCACCACGTGACCTGGTGCTGAACTTCATCCCTGTAGGCCGACTCATCGTCACCTCTGATCTTTCCAATCACCGTGGTGTCGTCTGCGAACTTGATTATGGAGTTGCAGCCATAGACAGGAACGCAGTCATGGGTGAACAGAGAGAAGAGTAGAGGCCTCAGCACACAGCCTTGTGGCACGCCGGTGTTTAGAGTTATGGTGGTGGAGAAGATATTGTCTAATTTAACAGACTGGGGTCTGTTAGTTAGGAAGCCGAAAGTCCAGTTGCAAAGAGATGTGCTGATTCCAAGCTGGCTAAGCTTGGAAATCAGCTTGGAGGGAATCACAGTGTTGAATGCTGCTCTGAAATCAATAAACAGCATTCTGATGTAAGAGTTGTGGCAGTCCAGGTGGGTCAGTGCAGAATGAAGTGCCATAGAGATGGCATCCTCTGTTGACCTGTTTTGGCGATAAGCAAACTGATATGGGTCTATTGTAGGAGGTAAACAGGATTTGAGGTTAGAGAGAACCAGTCTCTCAAAGCATTTGGCAATGATGAGGGTGAGTGCAATGGGGCGGAAGTCATTCAGGGCCATAGCAGTGTAGTGTTTCGGCACTGGCACAATGGAGGCAGTTTTAAAGCTGGTAGGGACAAGTGCCTGGGCCAGTGACAGGTTGAAAATGTCCGTGCTCTGCACAGGCTCTGAGTACTCCATCAGAACCAGCAGCCTTACGTACGTTCACTCTGCTCAATGTAGACTGAACTTCCGAGGTGGAGAAAGTGAGAGACTGTTCATCAGATGGAGATTGATTCTGCCTTCATGAAGACCTCCTTGTTTTCCCGATCAAAGCAAGCATAGAAGTAGTTGAGCTCGTCAGGGAAGGAGGCTGAGCTGGTTGGCAGTACATTGCTGTGTGGTGTCATATTGGTGATGGTCCGTAGCCCCTGCCACATATATCGGGGGTCAGAGGAGTTGAAATGCTCTTCAACTCTCTGGGAGCTTTCCTTTCTCAAACTGGCCCTGGCTAGGCAGCAGGCTTCCCTGTCTCCAGATCTGAAGGCTGCGTCTCTTGCTTTGAGCAGGAGGCGAACCTCACCACTCATCCAGGGCTTCTGATTAGGAAAAAAATTTCTTTCCTTTGTGCTGTCACAGTGTCCACACATTTGTTAATGTGGTCTAGGACAGAGTTAGTGTAAATATCCATGTTAATTAGACAGTCTGTGGTGGCTTGGACAGCAAGCTCATTCCAGTCTGTGTGTTGGAATTGTCGCTGAAGAGTGGAGTCAGCGGGATGCAGTGATTGAAATCCCCAGCAACAGTGAAGGCGCCAGCCAGATGCATGGTCTGCAATTTACTAATGGCAGCACAAAGTTCCTTCATGGCCATTTTTGCATTAGCATCCGGAGGAACATAGACTACAGCAGCAAAGATGCATGTAAACTCATGTGGAAGGTAGAAGGGTCTGCACTTAATAATCAAGTACTCTAGATGAGCAGAGCATTGTGTGTCAACAGTAACAAAGCACTATGATTTATTCACATAAATGCACACACCCCCACCTTTCCTTTTACCTGAGGTGGCTACTTCTCTGTCAGCTCTGAAAACGGTGCGCCCCTCCAAATCCACCACGCTGTTCAGGACATTGTTGTTAAGCCATGTTTCTGTTAAAAACATCAGATTACAGTGTATAAGCCTTCGCTGTGTTAGGATCCAGATCTTAAGTTCGTCCAACTTATTCGCCACAGACCGCACATTAACGAGGAAAATGCTAGGCATCGCTGGCTGATGTGGGTTTAGCCTTAGCTTAGCCCACAAACCTCCGCGTTTACCCCGCTTTTGTTTACAGCCTCAACGCCGGCGCCGGACACTTCTGGTCGGTATGAAGGGCTCATCTGGTTGTGGTATCTTCTCATCTCCGGTGGTAACTGGTTGAAGTCGAAAGGATGATCCAAAACTATATTTGTGCAGCAACGATTGATATCAAGCAGCGTTTGTCTGTCGTATGTGAAGCTTGCACGAATGAATCGTGCGAAATTGTAGAAAATGAGCAGGTAAATAAATACTATATCGTGAAAGCTGGTAAGACGCTGAGTCTCGATGTGAACGCGATGCCATCAACTTGAAAAGAACCAAGACTCAAAAGGGGAGCCCCCTGGTCAACACCGGAGAGCAAGGAAGATTCAAAGAATAATACTATAGAGATGACTAACAATAAAAGGGAAACGTGTACAAACTTAATCACTGATGAGTAGGATCAGTAGGATCAGAGTCTGTAGCAGCAGTTTCTGTTGGAATCTGTGTGATTAGTAGTTTGGTTAGAGGGTGGGCAGCACATGCATGGTGGTCGAACTGATTTGAAGTGCAGGAGTCTCTAATTAGCAATAGTAAGAGCAACAGTTTCTGTTGGAGTCTGTGAGAGTAGCAATAGTTTTGGTTGAGGGGGTAGGAGCACACGCAGGTGGTCCATTTAGCTTAAAGTTGTCTCGGGACTCCTATGATGATTGTGAGTGATGACCCGGATGGCTGAGTGGTGACCCAGAAACCCTCATGATGGACAATCACATTGAATGGATGAGCAGCAGTTCCCTTCATAGAAGTAAAATGGAAAAAATCTTGTGTGATGTTAATGTCAGCTCTTCGTATTCTAAATGACAAAATATTCTTGATGAAAGTGATGTGTTAGATTTCTAGTAGGATCGAAAGATTTTTGAGAGTCTATGAAATGTTATTACATTTTGGATGTGAGATGAATTACTAAGCAGTACTTTGTGAAAACCTTTGAAAAGTACACTTAGTACTAGGTAATACATGCAATCAATTGTAAAAACAAGGTTCTATAGAACACCAAAAAGGGTTACTCTATTTAAAAAAAAAAGGCAAAGAACCTTTTTATACATCGCTATTTTATTAAGAGTGTAGTTAGTTATCGCTTTAGTGTAGTTATTGCTCACAAATCTGTTAATAATTCAGCAGGTCAGTGATTAAATCATGACAACCATGTGTTGTCTGTGTTTCATTATAGTGACAGTATATTTGTGTATTAAATGGCAGAGCTTTTGACATGACAGCACAAGGCTAACTTGAAACTCATGTCAAGTAAGTGTCATTTCAACCACACAGTAAACAGTGACATGAATCAACATTCCTCCAGGATATTAGTGCAACACATAAATTACAAAACAAGATTACATAAATGCAGGCATGACAGGACTATACAGAGTGCAAAAAGAGAGGGAGAGTGCAAGAAAAAACAAAAGAGCAACAACACAATATTTCAGGACTAGACAACATACTGTCCAGTTACAGTACTAGTTAGAATGAAAACAATATTAGGACAAATACTGTATTCTAGCAGGGCAGTAATTAAGTGTGCAAAAAGCAAAAATTGAGGTATTTAGCAGTGAATAATTGTGCAAAAATAGCCACCGACAGGCCTATTTCATTGCTAGGAAGGTTCATTATTGTGTCTGTGCATTAGAATCTAAGAACACTGTTGACAAATTACAGTTTTTTGCAATTGCTTACTCCCATTCTTACAATTGCTTACTGAGTTCACTTTTTCAAAACTCTTCATGCAGTTCTTCTCACCAACATGCAGCTCAGTATGAAAGCACTTCGCGTTCAAATACCATTTATATCAAGCTATTCATTTTTTAGCATCAGGAAAATTTTTAGAAAAATCTGAAGCTTCTGAAGGGAGCATCCAACACCAAATATAATAGTGTCCTCACCAAGTTTTCCCAGAGAAGTCACTAGCATCATGTTACCCTTCAAAAAGGCCATTAATTATTGGCAATGTTGGTAAAAATGAAGGTTTTGTGGTCGAAGGTGTTTTTTCTTTTCACAAACATAAGGATAGTTGCACTTCATACTCTCATCATAACACTGACACCCACTAAGACATGAGGGGGAGAGGGGGCCCTACACAACTTGAGTAGAGAGAGTACAAGGACAGCCTGACTCTTGTACTACGTACTAAGCCTTTTGCCTCAGTTTCAGTCGCAAATCGGACGCGTTCTGGCGCATGTTTATGGGTTGTGTGCATGGTAAAATACAAAATAGCATTCTCTTTTAAATGATGATACATTTGAGAGAAGGCCATGAGAATTTGAGAAACTGACACAAAAAGTGTGGTCCTTGTTCAGAAAACGTTCTGAGGAATGTAATCCCACAAGACTGCTGTTCATCACCCCTGCTGTGGACGAGCCAATTATATTACAAATTACATACGAAAGACATACAACAAATCAAGCAACAGTAGTAGAATACCTATAATACCTATAATATAATTTCCTTAACAGAGGACAATCAGTGAGTGTATACAATTGAATGCAAAAGTTTGAACCCTCAGTTAAATTACATGTTTTGTTGTTTAAGTGAAAATAAATGAATATGTATGTGTCATTTTCTGCAAATTATACTGAGCATAGGCTATTCATTCGCTGAGTTTTACATACTGGGGTAAAAAAAGAAACATAAAATCTAAAATATGTCAACTTTTGCAAAGGCTACATTTCCCCCAGTCTGTTCAATTCAGCAAATACTTGTGCATTACATTGTAAACAAAATATGTGATGTGAACAGGGGCACCCACAGGACTGTATAAACTTTGTTTTAGAAGGTCTTTGGCTCTGTGTTGTTCATTTACGGTCTGCTTTCACAGTGTACATGTTCTGGGTTGTTGCGCCTGTATTTTAATGTTTACTAATCAGAATCATTATCAGAAAAGTTTATTGATCCCTGAGGAAATTGCTTATGACTGCAAAGACACACAGAAACACAGATACAAGAACACTGTAAAATATGAAGTCTAAATAAATCCAATAAAAAATTCAATATGAAATACACGGATATATATACAAATGCTGGTGTTAATACTATAGATAAGAAACTTACAGTTAAGTGTATTACTAACGACACAGTTGGTGGTTAGAAGACTGGTGGGAAACGCAAGCGCGCAGCCTGGAGCTCCTCCATACCCGCCCCCCCTCCCTGTTTTTCTTAAGAACTGATCTAAACAAGAAACCAGTCACTGCATTCGGGATTTTTAGGGAACCGACAGTTTGGTGGGAACTGGTATTAATGAAAAAATAAGGGAAACAATCCAGAATGTCGTCGTTGTCTCGGGAGGAAGTAGTTGAGTGCTGTTGGAGGTCCCCGGTGCCGTGGGCTCGCGTGGAAGCGCGCGGTAGTGAGGATGGACTGTGATGAGAAATGCTTTTTTGCTCACGCGGCGAATCGGAGCCGTTCTGGAACGCCTCGCGCCTCCGCTGCCGTGACCTCAGCTCTGGCCAGCGTGCTCATCTTCACCATCGTGGTGGACATCCTCGGGAACCTCCTGGTCATCCTCTCTGTGTTCAGGAACAAGAAGCTCAGGAATGCAGGTGAAGCAAACATGCTGGTTTCGAAAGCTGCCTATGTTCATATAAGAATAACAGTAATTCAAATTTTCAGTTAATTAAAGATGATACACGTTACCGTTCAGTCTCAAAACCAGCATGAACAGACTTCAGTGTAAAATGCAATGGCATTTAACGTTGACATATTTTCAGTTACAATAAAACAGACCCCTTTTGTTGTGTTAAGATTTTACCCTTTTCCTTGGGAAGGTTGACATTTATCTTCACAGCTAATAAATAAAAAAGAAAATTAAACCAAACTTAAAATAAAACATGCTGCAGTAAGGAAACCTGGTAGATTTCATCGGAGTCAATGTTCTAAATGCTGGCATGGCGTTCTTGTGTAAAAGCACATTAATGGTCATCAGTAACTTCATATACCCCCTGAGGCATTTATGACAGTGGATTGCCCTAAAAATAAAGATGGTCTGTAATTGTGGATGCAGTGCAGGATAGATATGTCATTCCTTCATTCTCATAGTATATAGCCTTATTTGTTTTGACTGTAGGTTGATACAATCATAAATAACAAGCCTTCAGATATTTGTCCAATTAGTTTTATATTTCACATAAAACAAATAGTGTTTCAAATAAAGTTTCTTTTTGCAGGTGAGGATAAACACCTTTTTAGCCAGTTTGGCACCTTACAAATCTGTTTTTGTTTTTTTTCTTCTGAAAATACCATAAACAAACTGAAATCAGACATTGCATGAATCAGGGTTTTATATTTGAATGTGATTCATCCAAATCCTTGCTGTATAGATGACTCTTGCTTTAGGCTTAAGGAATGAATGAGTATTTTTGTATTAGCAACTAAACATCCAAGTGCAATGGACCTAACTGACCTTTTTATTCATTATGTTCACATGAGTACATTGGAGCTTTCATGCATTTGGGATTCGGCCATGCAGAACAGAAGCCAAATTTTCCCCCTGATTCTTCACCCATAAGGAAGGAATCCTGTGTTAACTTATTGTAAGGTCAAGAGTAGCCTAATGGCCTGACTGCGTGATGCAACATTTCAAGTCCCTTATTGTCAAAGGTCTGACAGGGAGGTTTTCATTTGAGCTTTCAGTGAGGAGATACATGTGTAGAAGAGCAGAAGTCCAGATGCAGAGAACATTTGGCCTCTTCTCTTGCATCCTGGTTTCCCTGGCCTTTTGGGCTTTGGTTATGTTGCTCATCTGGACTATTTCTGTTCTGTTCTCTTCTCTTCTCTTCTCTGCTATTCTCTTCTCTCTCTCTGCGTCTGTCTGTCTATCTCCCTTTCCCTCTCCCACCAAAAAGATAGCCGTGAAGACATTTTAAAATGTGTGCTGCTGTTTTTCTTTTCTTTTTGGCTTGGCACAAGGGGAGAGCTAGTAACATGACTAACTTTATGACTTTAACTGTCTTTTACACCATCATTCATTATCACTGGCCATGAAAAGTGTATTATATTGTTCACTTTCTTTATGAATACTGTACATATTAATTTATATGCTGAAGTATACTTTTTGGGAGTGTGATATTATGTTTTATTATGATTAATGTCCTAATTTTTTATATTTTTAGATCTTGGATATTCAAATGTTTACAGCATTTTGGAATCAATTCTAAAAATTATGTATATTTTATGTTGATATTCAATATGTGCATGTCTCTGTGAAAACGTACATATCGTTCACTCTACAGTCCATGCAATTTATTCATTCTCTGAACTAATAACACTTATACAAATTGTTTTTATGGAGGTCCAAGCAAAACTTAACGGGATCACACAAATAGTGAATAGAGATATTATTCATGCTGCTGATTCCACTGTGTTTCCTTAAATTTTAGCAGTTCATGGCAGCCGGTTTTATGCTGAATTTGCTTTATGGTGTCAAAAGATGCATTGCGGAGAGACTTCCTGTAATAATTACAGCAGAAAAAGCAGTAAAGTGGATACATGAGTCTCTATGAGGAGCTAAAAGAATGTTTACCATCAGAAAAACACTGTTTAAACTCTCAGGATCAGATTACACCCCTGGAGAATGTCTTGGCTGGAAAGAACTTAAATTTATCAGCATCTGTCTCTCTGTTTAACAGTCATTTTCTGTATTTTTGTTTGTTTGTTTGGTTGTTTTTCCATAGATTTTTGGTCAACAACTTCATATAGTTAGAATTCACCAATGAACGACACATTGGCCTCTAGGAGGTGCATGACCCTTGCTCATTATGATTTATTTGTGGAGTAGTGCCACCTTGTGAATAACATCTGTGCAAAAACCCAGTGCTTCACTAGCCAATATCTTGTATCACAAAGGTTAAAATTTCACAAATTCGGACATGCTATATCATTACCAAATGCAGCCCAATTTTAAAAAAAAATTGTCCATAGGTGGTGCTGTAACTAACACATTTCACTGTCTCAAGAACCACTTAAACTAGATGTTTGAAATTTGGTTTGTTTATATGTTATACTATTTGCTCACATCTCCTACAGTTCCATTTAGCTCATTCAACAGAATGACTGCCTATAGCCAATAAACATTCAGCAGTCAATATATGCCTGTGAATGGCCAGTCTTGATTAACTTTTGTTGGCTCATTCATTATGGCATACAAATGCTATTTACCCAGTTTCAAACAAATCAACCATAAGGTTCAAAATTAATTTTGTCTTTATGAAACGTTCACACATTTCAAATTCTCCTCTTTAACCCACTGAAGTGGTCAAATCATTCATTTTACAGTACTTGTTTTTTTCTACTGAATGAGTACTCATCACATTGATGGATTAAAACCTATTAAAGGTTATACGTGAGCATCTTTTGAGTTTGCAAAAAGCTTTCATACCAAGATGCCAAATTTGCAGTTCTAGTTACATTTTTTTTACTACATGCATTCATGCAAAACTCAGTAAACTACTACATAAATCAAATACAGTAAATGCAACAGAACTACAATAACAGCTTATACACTCCTTAAAATCGTCTTATTCTATCAGAGCACTGAAAACTGTTTGAGAGTTTGGACCATGCCTTCAATGTATGACTGAAAACTAAGAAGAGACTGTATGACTGTAAGAGAGACGGGGACTCTGAAAACTTGGGCTGGAGTTGTGGGCTCCCCCTTTTTTGATGAAAAGACACAGGGCTAAGAGAGGAGTAAGGAACAAGGAGAGATGAGGTGGTCGTCACAGGAAGTGTGAGGTTTTGTAGAAATTTTCAGTGTGAGGTTTTAAGTGTGTAGAATTTTTTAGTGCATTAGTTTGGTAGGAGGTAATTCCGAATGCAAAGAACTGAAAAACATTAGCATTACAAGAATTTCTTAATAAAACATATAAAGAAATAAATTTAATAACTGATCAGATATATCTTTACTGTATGGAATATACTGCACTTATATATTATAAAAGTTGATCAGAAATGCTGCAGTTTGTTTTTTTAGAATTATTCCAAAGTACATAAAATAAAACTACAGTAACTTTCATTACACTATAGTACAGTAGTGTAATGAAAAAAAAACTGCACTAATTCATCCCTCTTCTGCAGATATACCCAGGAATCAAGCAAAAGGTGGAAGGAACATTTTTTTCTTCATGGAATTGACTGTAACTGTAAGAGACTGGTGAAATGTCTCACAATGTTACAAATATTCACATATTTTACCTCTTTAATCTCATTTGAAACATATAGATCTTGCTCCTCTATTTAGTGTCTTCCACCCAAGAGGAAAAAAAGAATATATTGTTGTCAGAAATTTCCTAAATATGTATTGACTATACTGGGTTATATTTTCAGTAATTTGCATTTTTATATGGGACCATGCACCTTCTTCTGGCCGTTCTTTTTTCTCTTTCATCCACTTTCTTGTCTGTTCAAGTGCATGAAGATCATTCCACAGATGGCCCCACTAGTTAGATGGTAATGCAGTGAAATCCAAGCACTTCTTCCTTAAGTCTATATGTAAAATGGGGGAAATTTCTACCTTCTTTTACAGTGCATACAGAAAGTTTTCAGACCCTTTCAAGTTGTCCTCATTTTGTTATATTTCAGACTCATCCTAATATGGATTGAATTCATATTTTCTATAATCAGTCTACACACAGCACTCCACAGTGACGAAGCAAAAATGTGTTTTTGGAAATTATTAAACATAAAAAACTGAAATATCCCAATTATGTAAGTATTTAGACCCTTGACACTCTGACACTCTGGTGCATCCTACTCTTTTCAGTGGTCCTTGAGAAGCTTTATGACTTGACTGGACTCCATTTCTGCCAAATTGAATTCTTTAGACATAATTAAGAACACACCTGCGTATATAAGGTCCCACAGCTGATGGGGTATGTCACAGTGAAAACCAAGCTATGAGGCCCAGAGAATTGTCAGCAGACCTACGAGAAAGGATTGTGGTGAGACAGAGATCTGGGGAAGGATACAAGAAAATTTCTGCAGCGTTAAAGGTTCCCAAGAGCACAGTAGCCTCTGTCATTCTCAAATGAAAGAGTTTGGGAACCACCACCACCTTCCTAGATCTGGCCGCCCACGCAAACTAAGTGATTGGGGACGAAGGGTCTTGGTTAGGCAAGTAACTAAGAAATCAATCGTCCCTCTGAGTGAGATCCAGAGATCCTTTGTGCAGTCAGGAGAACCGTACAGGACAACCACCAGTGCAACACTCGACCAATCAGGTCTTCATGGTAGACGGAAGCCGTTTTTCACTAAAAGGCACACGACCGCCCACTGTAAGTTTGCCAAACAGCAACTTAAGGACTCTTAGACTATTATAAGCAAAATTCTCTGGTCTGATCATGCTCTGCTGCAACAGGGACAGGGAGATTAGTCAAGCTAGAGGGAAAGATGGATGCAGAAAAATATACAGCAATCCTCAAGGAACACCTTTTCCAGAGTGTTCTGGATCTCATGCTGGGGTTTACATTCCATCAGGCCCAACAACCCAAAGCATACCACCAAACAAACAAAGGAATTGCTTCAGGAACACTGTACGAAAGTCCTGGTGTGGCCCAGCCAAAGTCTGGACCTGAAACCAATACAGCACAATAGAGTATTGTGTGTAGACTGATTATAGAAAATATGAATTTAATCCATTTTAGGATGAGTCTTAGATAAAAAACGAGGACAACTTGAAGGGGGTCTGAAAATTTGCTGTATGCACTGTATTTATTTACTTGAATATATTTTGTATGGCATTACTGTACTAATGTGACAAATTGCTTTCAAATAGAATGTTGTGTTCTGTTAGATTTTGAACCTATACTGAATAGTTTTGAAAAGAGTTTGTGTTAAATGTGCTGTAGAGGTGGTGGAGTTGGGGGGTAGTGGTGGGCAATATGGCAAATATCTAACATCATGATACTTTAAAAAATGTTCACAAAACACAATATGTCATGATATGATTCTCGAATTCATATTCGCACACCCACCAGCCCATAATACACCCAAGAAATGCAATCTCCAACCAGTGGATCATAGTTCTCAGCCTTCACGCATAACTTGTGAGCAGGCGGGCGAGGACCTGTATCGCATGAGTGACATGTTCTGCACGTCCTGGATGGAGATCATCAGGACATCATGAATGTACACTATCACAAAGTGATTAGCCTATCATGGAACACGTCATTCATGAAAGCCTGGAAGATGGAGGGGGTGTTTACCAACCCATCAGGCATGTGACGTGTAAATACCATCTAAATACTGTCTTCCATTCATCACCCGCCCAAATGTGCACCAAGTTTCATGCACTCTGTAGGTCAGGCTTAGTAACTGTAGTTGCAACTTGGAGCTTTCCAGTAGCTGAAGAACATGATGAGAATACCTCACCATGACCGCGTTGAGCCCCTGGTAGTCAGTGCAGGGGTGGAGTCCACCATCCTTCTTTTCCACAAAAAAAGGCTTGCCGAGGCGGGAGACGTGGACCAATGAACCACTGCCTGAGTGCCTTGGCTACTTATTCCTCCATGGCATTGGTTTTCAGGCTCTGATAGTGGGTAAATATGCAAGCAGGAGCTCAATAGAACAGTCCCTGGGTCAGTGATGGGGGAGATGGGTCACATTGTCGCTAAAACCCTTGGCCAGTGTTGAATATTTGGATGGAATGTGTACGGGCAGATGAGGACAAGGCCTCTCAATAGTGGTAGTGTAAAGTTATAGGATTACTTTGGCAGATATTTTTACAGTGGGAAGACCAGTGTTGGATTTTTTTCAGCGTTCCAATCTAGTGTAGGGTTATATTAGCATAACCATGGTAACCCCAAAATGATCTATTGCTGAGAGTTAGACAGAACTAAGAATTGGGAATGTTCGGTATGGTCTGAAGAGAGCCGAATTGAGACGGGGACATGGGTGACGGGGCACTGCTGATTGCTTTGCCATCCAGAGAATTTACATTGACAGGGTGGGCTGAAGTAACCATAGGGATAGAAAGAGAGGAAACCAAGCACCGGGAGACAAAGCTGCCAGCCGACCCAGAATCTACAGGGCAGCAGGAGAATCAGAAAGATTAGTCACAAACAAACTCATGGTAATAATAAACTGATTCAAAGAATATCATACCCTATCTACCCCCTCCTTTTGTGCCACCTTGTTTCTTTAAATAGGGCACTGATGAACCCAATGTCCCTCCTCCCAGTACATACATAGACCCTAGCGGCATCGGTTCTGGTATTGGGTCTTTACTGGGGGACTCAGGAAGGGAACTGTCAGCACCATTATGAAGCTGGTCATGTGGTCTGGTGGTTGGCATGCTGAGTTGCAAGGACCGATGCTGCTTAGTCCGGAGGTGCTGGCCTAGAGAGGTGGCCAGTTGAATGATTCCATCTAGATCAAGGTCAGCGTTAAGGCAAGTCAGTTCAGTTTGTCATTCCAGACTAAGGGCATCCCTGCACATTGCCAACAGAGCAGACTCATTCCAACCACTGTCAGGGGCCAGGAACTGGAATGCGAACAAAAAATCAGCAACTGACTGATTGTCTTGTCACACCGACTGATTTCCCCGGGCCAGATGGTTGAAGACCGTCTGGAAATGGTGGATGAACTCCGCAAAGTTGGATATTACCGAGCCCCCACCAGTCCAGATCGCAGATCCCCCACCCCTCCAGAAGGCCCATTCCTGAGCCTGCCTGGTGAGTCGCTGAATGAAGATAGATATTTTCCATGTGCCAGATAGTTTGGGATACTTCGTGAAATACAGTTCAAATCCAAACTGAAAGTTGTGAGATTCGGTGGGGTGTCTGGGGATGTCTGTCCTGAGCAGGACAAGTCTTGGCCACTAAATCAGCTACAACCTGGGTCAGCTGCTCCAGTCGAAGCCCTTGTTCATGAAGCTGGCTGAGAACTGCAGAGGTTTTGTCAGGTGGCAAAGGCACTCCTGCAGCGTTGGGGTAGGTACGTTCTTCTGCCATGATGGTGCTGGCAAGGGCAGATACGACACACTTGCAGATTTAGCTAATAGTGAATTTATTCAGAGAAAAGAGGCCAAACTCAAAGAAACCACAACAAAAATGCCTGCTCTGTAATACTGTGTTCATTCTAATAGTCAAATCAGTTTTCCAAACAGTCAGTCACATAGAGAAAATGAGGGGAGTGCAGGAAGCTGTGAATCCACACGGCTTGGCCTCACATTGGTGTCACCTCAGGGTGGACGAGAGGCAGGCATGCCAGGTTTACTGCTTGAAGCAAAGAGAGAGAGATCAAGAGAGAGAGAGACAGACAGACAGACTATCGGTGGAAAGCACACCCAGGCACAGTATTCCAGGGACTGGGATGGTAGGGGGCATGGCCTGGGAGACACGGTCATGACAATTATCAAAAACTATGAATACAAATGATTTTCTATTCAATGTTTTACACACTGCATTAAATCAAAATAAACAGGACTAATTATGATGTTCATGATAAAACATGCAGTTGTTCAGTGTTCTTTAGTACTGTCAGTATCACTGTATGCTCAGAAAAGGATTGCCATGTCACACTGGGTTCTAAAATACTCTTAGGTTTTTGAACAATACAAATGTATAATCCATAGTTTAGTCATCATAGCAAATTATATGAACAGTTTTGAAAAAGTCAATTAAGTACTGAGAAATGTATGTGCCTGACTGTAAAAGAAAACTGTAATAAGCTGTCATACAACCAGCTTTGTGGGCATTCTTCATAGCTGTGTGCAAAGAACAGCTAAATCAGACAGTTATGTCATGTCCTCTGAACTCAAAAGCATGCTCAGAGATCCCAAATTAACTGACCCCATCAGCTTGGGTCACTAATTAACAACATCCACAGTTTTTGTGTCTCTCCATTCAAGAAGGAACATTCACAAAGTTGCCAGCATGTTTAATTTAGTCCTTGTTTTCAAGCATAAAATACAACAAGAAAAAAAAGCCTCCTGGGCCTTACCAAACCAGGCTGTCATTGTGTTTATAACAGCTATGCTTGGAATATTGAGACTAATGTCTGGGGGACAGTGAATTGCCAGATCCAGCTAGAAAAACACTCTTACTGAATGGATTACATAACTACCAATACAAACTAACACTGTGAATGCCTTGGAAGAAATAGATATTGGAGAAACAAATCAAATTCAGTTTAGTTTTTACCTAGTAACTACTCTTTCCATGTAATGCACTCAACCAAATGTGCAATATGTCAGAGACAATATTAAACCCCTGAACACCCGCAGATTCACAGAGGCATGTTATTCTGCCAGTTGAACAAATGCAATCTGACAGGTCTTCCTTCACTGGAAAAGCACAGATGAGTGGCAGCATGTTTTTTATCAGCCAGTGGGGAAAAATATTTCTATAGCTCAGTAGGGAAGTGCTTCCCTGGAATATAAAGTGACCTCTAGAATTATTGGCACTCTTTTCAAACATTAGTAACAAAAGCTACAGAAAAAAATGAATTGTTTAACAGTTTCAAATCTTTCAATGAGGCACAATAATAAAAAAAAATGCATGAGCATTGCTCCATACGAACTCCAGGTGCTTATGTTTTGGGTTTAACAACAGCAGAAGCTTCCTTGTGGTTTTCCAAATAGTATGGAGGTAGTATCTGATTATGCGAACCAAGATGGCTGCATCCTCTCTGGGATTCAATATTTGGTACGAAAGTGTATTTCTAGTTAACTTTCACACAACATTTTGGAATGACTGAGGTATATGTCTATCACTGTCAGACCTTGCTACAACTAAGACATCAGTAAGAAACTGACACTTGCTGGCCAGCTATCCCATCCATCCTACTCGTCAATGTACAATAAACTGGACCATATCTGACTCCAGCAAACTAGCCAGTATGAGTTTAGAGACTGCTGTGTTTTCGTTTTTACAGAGACATGTTTCAGTGACAATGTCTGGGACACTGGAATTCAGATTAGTGGCTTGAAAACGTTCTGTTCAGCTAGAAATGTAGCTCTGTCTGATAAAGAGGGGGTTTGTGTGTGCACATCAACACTGAATGGTGCATGAAAGCTGTGATAGTCTCTAGTTACTGTTCACCACTGCCGGAGTATGTGACTATTGGATGTAGACCATTTTATTCAGCACCATGCTCATAGTCACAGTGTACGTTCCACCCAGCGCTAACTCAAACAACATGCTAGCTGAACTCTGTGGAGCCATCAGTGAGGTCCAAAACTCACACCCAGATAGACTGTTTATTGTTGAGATTTCAACCATGCAAATCTCAAGTCAGTTCTCTTTGCAACGAGGGGGACAAACTTGCTATGTTTACACAAACATCGCACTGGGTCCCGCCCCCACCTTAGCTACTCATATTTCTGTTATGCTGATCCCAGCATACACACTGCCCATCGGATGTGCCAAGCCCTTTGTGAAGGAGACGAAAACCTGTCTCCCAGGTGCCTTCTCTGCTCATCAGGACTATTTGAGCACAGCAACTGGGACATGTTTCAAGAGGTTGCAACCTCTGGTCGCTCTACCAACTCAGAGGAGTCCACAACATCGGTGACTGGCTACATCCGCAAGTGGAATGATGACATTACTGAAGCCATGGATGTGCTGTTAAGACCCCAAGACACTGCCTTTAGATTGGGCGACAAAGCTGCCCTTAGTACATAAAGCGCCAACCTGCCCCGGGCCATCAGTGCAGCGAGCGCGCCCATGCTCAGAAAATTCACAGCCACTTTCAGGTCACTGGGCCATCGCCAACTACAGGACATCTCCACCCGCCTGTGATGGTGAGGCCTCCCTTCTAGATGCACTGAATGGCTTGGTTTGAGGCACAGAACAATGCAGCAGGAAGACAGCCTCAAACCCCCACGACCAGGTGCTCTGTCTGATCAAGGCTGATGTGAGGAGGACTCTGCTCAGAGTCAACCCACAGAAGGCCACTAGCCTAGACAACATTCCTGGTTGTGTGCTCAGAGGATTTGTAGACCAGTTAGCAGATCTCCTCACAGACATATTCAGTATCTCCCTGAGCACAACTGTCATTCCAACCTGCTTCAAAGCCACCACCATCATCCCTTTGCCAAAGAAGTCCTCAGTCTCCTGGCTCAGCGACTACCACCCCATCAAACTCACATCCATCATCATGAAGTGCTTCGAGAGGCTTATCATGAGGCACATAAAATCACAGTTGGATGCGCTGGACCCCTGCAGTTTGCATATTGTCCCAACCGTACAGTGGATGATGCCATCATCACCACCCTCCTGGCCCTCACTCATCTGGACAAAAAGGACACTTATGTGAGAAGGCTGTTCGTAGACTTCAGCTCAGCATTCAACATCATCATTCCACAGCATCTGACAGGAAAGTAGAAACTGCTGGACCTGAAAAACTCTCTCTGCATCTGGATCCTGACTTCCTGACTGGAAGACCAGTCACTCTAACACCACCATGCTGAGCACGGGGGACCACAGGGTTGTGTGGTCAGCCCTGTGCTGTTCACACTGCTGACAATGACTGTGCAGCAATGCACAGTTCAAATCACATCATCAAGTTTACTGATGACACCACTATGGTGGGTCTAATCAGTGAGAATGACAAGGTGCCGTACAGAGAGGAGGTGCAACAGCTAACGGACTGGTGTGGAACCAACAACCTGTCTCTAAGTGTGGACAAGACAGAAGAGATGGTTCTTGACTTCAGGAGGATATGCTGTGATCACTCTCTGCTGAACATCAATGGATCCCCAGAGGTGATCCTCCAGAGCACCAAATTCCTTGGTGTTCACATCACAGAGAACCTCAGTGGAGCTTCAACACTAGCTCCATTGCCAAGAAAGCCCAGCAGAATTTATTCAAAACTTTTGTTGACTGCACTGTATGCTGTCTTGTCCTGTAATATTGCATTGTTGCACTAGTGTGTTTCTTGCACTTGCTCCCTTTGATCTCTGTTTATTCAAGACCTGCATGCACCTGTGTAGTTTTGTGGTGTTTCTGTTTTTGTTCTCTGTGTTGCATCATAGTCCTGGAAGAATGTTGTCTTGTTTCACTGTGTACTGTGTACATGGCAGAAATGCTAATAAACCTACCTGACTTGAATTGACTTGATTATAGTGTTGGAGTATTGGGGACCTCTGAATGCAACCTATTCATGCAACTGCAGATCATCTGTAGTAGATACAATTTTCTGCTCCACACATTGATCCTACATCTCCCCACTAGATAACAATGGTTTTTACAACAAGCCTGATGTACACGAACATACCGGAAAAACATCATTTTGACTGGCAGTGTATTTTGAGTGTACTTCTGCAACTGCATTGTTGAGAGGTGAAGTAATGAATGCATGGTTAAGCATTGGGCACAGAGTGAGCAGCGATGAGCAACATTGCAAAGATGGAGGGAAAGCAGCAAAAAAGGGTATCAGAAAATGTATAGAGGGTAGTGCTATAATTGACAAGTGAGAGATCACTGATTTTCCAACTTCAGACATAACAAGCATGACGGGCAGCTGGTGGCCTAATGGTTAGGCCGTTCGCCTTGCGATCAGGAAGTCGTGGGCTCGAATCCCAAGTCTGCTAAGCACCTCTTAGGTACCCTTGAGCAAGGTATCGTCCCCGGACGCTGTGTTCTTGGCTGCCCACTGCTTCACTTTGTGAGTGGGTTAAATGCAGAGGAAGAATTTCGTGCTGTTCACACTGTGTGCTGTGGTGTGTTCACGTATGACAGAATGGTCACTTTCACTTCAGTCGTCACTATCAGGTTTTAGAAGATTTGTAGATCTCCAGTACTTATCTTGCCAACAGTGTATGAGTGAGACGGGTGAAAGAGGTGTAGCAGTCTTCCTGCCAAGATATATGTGTGCCTCATTTGCATATAAATGGAGCAATGATGACAAGAGGGATGAAGATGATAAAAAACTGGAAAGATCCTTGGGGAACACCATATGAGATTCAAGGGCTGTGTGACATGTATGTTGCCTAAAGAAACAAAAATGTTGTCTGGAGGGTAGCCTGTAAATCAAGGTAATGCTGCATGGGACACTTCAGTGGTTTAGAAGGCAACAGAGGAGATGATTAGCACTGTCACTGTCAGTATTGTTTCTTTCAAGACTGAAAGAGACTTTTTTTGGAGAATCATACAGTAGCATTAGGACAGAAGCAGGATCAGAAGCATCAGAAGTTTCAGTATGAGGTGTTAAAACATAAAATATATGTGCATAGAGGACTCGAGGACAAGAGTTAAGAGTTAAGATCAAGTTAGTAAGTAGAAGAGTGATTGTGATTGTTACATACACTCCTAAAAATAAAGCCTACTAAATAATTCTTGACTTGGATGTATTGTTTTAGCAAAACCTTTTAACTGGTATAGAGCATTTACTTTATGTGGGGGGGTCGTTAAGCTTGCACAATACATTAATAAAAAATGTTCTTTGAACTACCAATTGAAAGGTTCTTTAGGGATACATCAACTGTTCTTCTATGGCTTTGACGGGGAGTAGGGAGGACTGAAGGTGGACATACTTGCAAGTGATTATTTTATTAGAACAAAAGCAAAAGACGAGGGATATAAACCCCAAATAAACACTGAATAAATAAACTGAGACTAGAAACAAACAAAGTGGGAAACATAACTTGGAGCAGGGTAATGTTCACAAAAACACAACAAGAGCCAAGACTAAACAGGAGGGTAGGACAAAGGTGGAGCCAGGGATGAGAACCAAAACAGAAAACACGTGGAATGGGGCAGGGTGTGACACAAGGAGTATAAAAACAAAGGTGGGGCACGGACAGAAATATAAACCAAGCATGTGGGACAAGGAAAACAAAGGCAGGGCGTGACAGAAAGACACAAAATATGACGGGAACTGAATGGGGTGAGACAGAAGGAAAAGAAACCAGGCAGGATGAGACTATTACAATGGCCATTCCATGAATCTTTTATGGCACCTTTATTTTTAAGAGTGTACTTGTGCTGGGTCATTTGAAGTGAAACAACGACTTATGAAAAGAGTGACAGAAGGATTTCAATAGAAGTGGTATTTAAACATAAAGATGAGGAAATGAGGAGAAGTGTTCAATATTTATTTTGATTCTGTCAAAGAGTAGACAGATCTGTGGGCACAGATATGTAGAACTGACCAGAGTTGATTATGTGGCCTTCTTAATCATAGTGACAAGTGTGTAGAGTTTAGTTTTGCCTTCTGTTATGATCTGTTGGCACTGCTGTTTCTGCAATGTTTAATGTGACTGGAGAATAACTGAAAGTGCACTCCGAGTCATGTGTTTTTTGTGAAGCACATCAGGGGTATATCAGAGTTAACTGACATTATGCAGCTGTAATTCACCACTAAATCATCTGGAGTGAGTAGGGGGTCAAAGAAGAGGGCTGTAGCAAGAACCTTAGAAAATGAGCCAGGGTTCATAGATTTGACTTTCCAAAATGTTTTGAAAATAAATACCAATGAGCACCTTCATTATTTTTTTGTTGGATCCTCTAAGCACTCAAGACTGTTTGTTAGGTCTCTTAATGTTGTTTTCATATGGAATGGCTCCAAAGAGCCCTTTATCTCATCTTTACTATGATGCTCACTATTATAGTTTCTGTTCATCTAGAAAAAAAGGTTAGGCTAATACTAAAATTAGAACACAAAGGTGAAATTAAATGCAGTCAGGTGAACCTCACTTCTTTCAGTGATCCCAACAATGTGGGAACAATATTTTTTTTTTGTTTAGCCTGTGTTTTATTGTTCAGAGCTGTCAAGACGATTATCATTCAAACATGCTAAAAATGCACTTGTTCTGTCTTGATGATTTAACCACACCTCAGTGGTCAGGCTTTAGTAGTTGATGTTTTGGCACAGCAGTAGCCTACACATCATAGCCTACATACAACTGCTGTCAACTGTGATAAAAATCCTTTCACAGGAATTAGGCCTGCTATATGAAGACATGTTTGATTCGTTACCTCAGTGATGATAATTTAATGCAAACTTGAATGCTTAAAAATGACTTCAGATGACTTCTTTTTCGCATCTTAGAAAAAAAAAAAGGACAAAATGATGAAAACCCATGAAACAATAGGAAGGAATGAAATGTACCCTGCTTGTGTGGTTGTGAAAATCAAGAAGAGGAGGGTTCACCACTTTATAAAATCTCATATATGTGCAGTAGCAAAAATCAAATTGACTGTGAAGTGTTAGAAGGGGAGGGCATGCAGAAAAAGTGCTGCTCCCTAGGGATTGCTTGTCAGTGCAACTTATCATCACTAACAGCTAAACAGTTTTTTATTAAGACTGTATAAGAAATGATTGTTTTCCATCAAATTACAGTATTGGAGCTGAGCTCTGCTTGATGTCAAATAAACCAAAGTGTTACAGTACACTCTGGCTCGGGTTCAGCCTTGGATGCAGTGTAAAGCAAAACTCTCTGTGAAACTATAGGCAATCTAGAAGTTTCTTTTACTATTGTTCTGTTTGCAGTCATGCTCACTGGGCTCATGGGAGTCTGGAGTGTAGCCATTTGGATTAAAATAGCTCTATTCATAAGATTTTGAGGTACATGGTTACAAAATGATTAATAAAGACTTGGTACCTGTTTGTTCACTTTCCAGTTTACATCAAAGGTTAAAATTGATGTCATTTACAATCGTTGCTGCAACTGTCAGTTCAAGGCCATAGAATCCTTAAACAAATAACCAAGAGCCCCGGTCTGTGGAAGGAGTGTTGCTTGATAATCTCTGTATTCACTCCTAAAAAACATAGAAATGAGATTACAATAGAGGGTATTGCTGCTTTCAAAAAACAAATTGTTTCATAAGTGAAAGTATAAAGGCTTTGAGCCAATATATACTTCAACAAAAGTAAAAATATAAGTTAAACATACTGAAGAACATAATAGTAAAAGATAATTGTTTCAATAAGTAACTTAAAAAGATACTTATTTGGCATTGTGTGATGCAGTGGTGCACAATGATAATTTAGTATAGCTGTATACAGTATAATTTTACACTGATGTGAATTTAACATATTAGTAAGTTAATGAACAGAGTAAAGAGTAAAATATCTTTGATTTGTAACTAATGATTTGAGGTGTCAAAATGAAGATGTTAGAAGTAAAAGTGTGTAACTTTTGTCATACTTGAGTGAAATACAAATCTTCCCCAATAATGCTTCAGTATAGCAACCATAGTCAACTGCAAGGAAGGGCGAAAAGGCATTATAATAGATACACATGTTTCCGACTAATAAAAGATTCCTTTTGCCATGGTCTTCAAAACATAATATTCAGTTCAATTCAATTTTATTTATATAGGGCTTTTTACAACCAAGTTGTCACAAAGCAGCTTTACAGCACTTTTACAGCTTTAATAGCACTTATCAAAGTTTTATATAAATAAAAATTAGAGATTTGAGTGCCTGGAAAGAACTCTGCACCTGATAAATGAATCAGCTGTACAACACTGAAACAAAGGGTGAGCACAGCTGATAAATCAGCTTCTGCTGCAAAGAAACAAGCTCTGTCTCTGCCTTGTCTAGTTCATATACAAAAGATGCCATACTTTACTCTCATAAACTAATTCAGGCAGATGTTATAATAGTGAGCCTGTAAAGTGTCTTCAAATGCATATAATTTTCAGGAAACAAGTCCAGCACTGAGGTTTTCTATAACTGCTGCATTGGCACCCCAGGTGTTTATCTGTATGCTACCTGTCTGAAGGAACAATGAGCTCGTAAAGATTCAAGTCTGCAAATTTTAATTCACATTTGGAGATTGCATATTGATGATACTAAAACTGTATTAACTTTTAATAAAACATTACTGTTTGCACTGGTATTATTATAATCATTTATTTGTTTGTGCTATTACTGATTTTATTGATAATTTAGGTTATATATAATTCATTTAACAAATTTTCATGCACTCCAACCAGATGTGAGTTTGAGTCTCACAAACTCCATGGTTTTAATTTCCAGTGTGGTAATACAAACACATAAGACACAAACAATAATTCAAAAGAAAGTCTTGTAAGCAACATTCCTCAGCGTATAGAAGGAACCTTGGTTTATTTTGTCAGAGATAAATTGCAATAATCTCAGCTCTGTCTCTACAGGTAACATCTTTGTTGTTAGTCTGTCGGTGGCAGACTTGGTGGTTGCTGTGTACCCCTACCCCCTGGTTCTCACGGCAATCTTCCACAATGACTGGACCATGGGAGATTTCCACTGCCAAGTTAGTGGCTTCATCATGGGCCTCAGCGTCATTGGGTCCATCTTCAACATCACTGCGATTGCCATCAACCGTTACTGTTACATCTGCCACAGCCTCCATTATGATCGTCTCTACAGCCTCAAGAACACGTGCTGCTACCTGTGTCTCACCTGGGTGCTCACAGTCATTGCTACTGTGCCCAACTTTTTTGTGGGCTCCCTGCAATATGATCCACGAGTCTTCTCCTGTACTTTTTCCCAGACTGTTAGCTCCTATTATACGATATCAGTGGTGGTGGTCCATTTCCTTGTACCTCTCTTTGTGGTCTCCTTCTGCTATATGAGGATCTGGGTGTTAGTGATCCAGGTGAAACATCGGGTCAAGCCAGGGCCCCGACTTAAAGTGAAACCCAGCGACTTGAGGAATTTTTTGACTATGTTTATGGTTTTTGTGCTCTTTGCTGTGTGTTGGGCCCCTCTCAACTTCATCGGGTTGGCCGTGGCCATCAATCCCATGAGAATGGCTCCCAGAATCCCAGAGTGGCTATTTGTCACAAGCTACTTTATGGCATATTTCAACAGTTGCCTAAATGCAATCATCTACGGACTCTTGAACCAAAACTTCCGCAGGGAATATAAAACTATTCTCCTGTCACTGTGCACCCCCCGAATGTTTCTCATGGAAACCTCCAAATGTGCCACAGAGGGGATAAAAAGTAAACCATCGCCTGCAGTGACAAATAATAATCTGGCAGAGGTTAGTCTGTAAATTCATAAATTATTGAATATAAGTATTTAAAAAAGGCTTTACAAATATTGTGTGACTATCACAAAGTGTCCATATCATGGAAAACCTGTGTGTTTTTAGCGTGTGTGTTATGTAGAGTTTGCACCATTGATATCATGTTTCATTTTAGCTTCAATTAAAGAAGTTCATGTAAAACATAAACACTGTAAAAGTTTTGAAAACATTTACTCCCCAGTCCTTATGGTCTATATATGTGATTTTAGCTTCAAAAACAGCCCATTTCATTCATTATTATTGGTGTGACTGCATCAGCAATCACCCTATTGTTCTTCTTAAGGTTTATTGTTTTTATTTTTTTTTTACTGAAATTTGGCACCACTGCTTGTCTGAGCCTGTATGAATTTTGCCAAAATTCCAACACTAAAACATTCTTTAATATCTGCTGTATTGCGCATGTATACAGCTTTTTGATCAGTTGATCAGGGGCAGAGTATTGATTATTTAAAAATTCTATTGGTCGAGTCGCCTCTGTAATGTATGGGGAGAGGGAGCGGAGGGGCGAGTATTCTGACATCATGGTTATGGCGGCCAGAAAGTGACAAACGCGCTATAAAAGTGACAAAGACGCTAAAGCTCAGGTCAGTTATAAAAAAAAAAGTCGTGTGTCACTGTTAGTTGTGGTTTAATCGAAAATAATCAGCCAGTGAATGCTTGTTTTACCACTGCTAGTTCACGAGCAAGGTGCTAGCCAGCTCAGTTAGCCAATTTGAGACTGTATCTGAACATTTCAGGGTGAAAATGTGTCAGAAGGACAGTAAAGTGTGGTAGTGTGTCAGGCTGACTTAGCCAGCAGTTCTCTGAGCTGTTTGTCTTTGTTCAAAGCACGTAGCACCCTTGCTCCTTGCTAGTTCGATTCCCACTTTTTTTTTACACAAACTTTTTTTTTGGCCATAAAACCAATGCTTGGGTGCCTCTCTCTCTGTCCAAAAGTTTGGGTACATGCAACTTCTTGGACAGTGTCCAGAAATCGCTCATTTAATTGAACATTAAAAATTAGTGTGGATAAACCGCTAGCTACACCTTAGCAACCACCTAGTAACAACCATAATTACATTTTTTACCATAGTTTTATTTTTATCATTATTCTTTTTATAACTGGAATTTGGCACCTCTTCTCCTCCTACAGTTTTTGAAATTTTGGTACGGTTCCAACGTTAAACCATCTGTTAATATCCAATGTAGTGTGCGTGTATTCAGAATTTTGATTGGTTGATCAGAGGCTGAGTACTGATCATTTAAAAAATCTATTTTTGGATTTTTGGAGCAAGGGCGGATGGTCGAGCAGCCTTAAAAATGTGTGTCAGAGAGAGAGTCTGTTACATCATGGCTAAGGCAGCTGGATGGGGACAAAATGCGGAGAAACACAGCTAAACAGACTCGTAAACAGACTTCAAGACACTAAAGCTCTTGTCAGTTGTAAAAATGACATGTGTCACTGTTTGTTCTGGTTTAATTAAAAATACTCAGCCTGAGATTGTGGCTATGCATTCAGCTGTCCTTAACCATAAATAGCTTGGTAAGAGTCAGCGAGTTAATGCTCCCTCAGCGCTTCAGTGGTAAGACAGTGCACTGAATGAAGTGAGACAAAAAAGGTACTGGTTCGAATCCACTCTGAGAGCAGAATATTTAAAACCCTGGTTTTATAGTAACCATGCAATCACACTTTGTATTTTCTCACAGAAAAGCAATCTAGTTATCACACTATTGTTCTTCTTACGTTTTATTTTTATTCTTATTATTATTCTTTTTATAGCCAAAAAATGCACCGCTTCTTGTCGGAGGTCATACGGAATTTTGGAACTGCTCCAATGTCAAAACATCTGTTATTATCTGTAGTTGTGTGCTTGTATATAACTTTGTGAACGGTTGATTATTGATCATTTTAAAAAATGGTCAAGAGACCTCTGTAATCTATGGAGAGAGAGAGAGAGAAAATGGTCAAATCACCTTTTAAATGTGCGTTGGAGAGAGAGTCCGTGACATCATGGCTTAGGGTCCCGGGAAAGGACAAAAAACTAAAAAAACCCAAACACAGAAATGAACGCAGAGAAACAAATTCAGAGAAAATAAAACAGCACACTCAAAAACAAACTTTAAGACACTAAAGCTCGGGTCAGTTAAATATAAAAAGAAGTGTATCACTGTTTGTTGTGGTTTAATTAAAGATAAACAACCTGTGAATGCTGCTACGTGTTCAGGCATCCTTACCCATAAATGGCTTGGCAAGAGCCAGCAAATTCCCACAAAGCCCCCCTCCCCCCATGGTGCAATGCTAAAGTGCAGGTTTCTGAGTCAGGTGACCTGGGTTTGAATCTCTTTTTTAATAATGCAAACATTTTTTTGCCCTTGAAACCAGGGGCGGACCTACCGGGGTGGCATAGGGTGGCAAATGCCACCCTAAAAGAAAGCCTTGCCACCCCTGCTGCCACCCCAGTTGGCAG
>JBBPCZ010043324.1:0-13203 GCA_037974445.1 Brycinus macrolepidotus
CTCTCCAAAATCTTGTGGAAAGGCTTCCAAGAAGAGTGGAAGCTGTTATAGCTGCAAAGGGGGGACCAACTCCATATGAAAGTCTGTGTATTTGAATGAAATGTCATTAAAGTCCCTGTTGGTGTAATGGTCATGCGTCCCAATACTTTTGTCTATGTAGGGTAAGTTAGGCAAACCCCTGTGAAATTCAAATAGAACCTTGCACGGTGCTCCTGCTCGACGTTGCTAGGTAACGGCGCGTGGGGAGGCGTGCACGCACCTCCTCCTCCCAGACTTTGTTGTGTTTCTGAGTCTGGACTCATTCAGAGAGAAATGACTGGACTGAACGCACTCAGGATGGATGCAAATATCGTGGTGCTGGGAACAGATAATGTTGGCAAATCAGGTGAGTTTTATTTTTGCAAGATACAGAAACTCTTTTTAAATGTCTAAAGATAAGATGGAACTTTATTTATCCTAAGGGAAGTTCTTGCCTCAATAGCATGCTCAGTGCAATAAGAAAGAATAAGATAATATGACAACAGAAAAAAAAAAAATATATAGACAATAAACAACAGTGCAACACTAATGACAAAAACATTAGTGTAGGAAATTCTTGCCTCAGTAGCATGCTCTGTGCAATAAGAAAGAATAAAAGATAATATGACAGTAGAAAAGAGTAAAAGGACAATGAACAACAGTGCAACACAATGACAAGAACATTAGTGTAACAAATAACAGTGTTTCGCTGACATTGCTGTGTGTAAAGATTTATTGTGCTCTACCAGCAGATCAGTAGTGCGAAATGACTTTTGAAAGTGGCTTAGTGTTAATGCAATAAAACTAAATGCAATAAAATAGCAGCAGATGATACGCTTAACATTCAGTAACATTCAATCAATTCACAGATTAAACAGTTGAGTGGTATGTTGCACAAACTCAGAACTGAATAGTGACTTGAAAACGTTTAAGTTTTAACAGTGTAGATCACCTACATAATGGAGATGAATTATACAGTCATGCAGATAGAAGGGATTTCCTACATTATTCCTATGGTATGAAAGGATTTCATATGTTGTTCTTCCAGGGCACAAACTGTCAATACTAAATCTATTACTATTTTGAACCATCTGACCGATGACTCCTTTGTTTTAGCTCTTACGGTTCGTTTCCTTACCCGAAGATTCATCGGGGAGTATGGAGATATTGGTAGGTTCCTCTTTTCTGAGACTAACTGAGTGATTTCCTTCATTTGGAGGACTGAGCCCTGTGATAACCTTAAGACTTTCTTGGGTTTTCCACAGAGTCCATCTACACTCACAATATTATAGTGGATGGAAGAGAGCAAGCTCTTAACATATGGGATTCGCCCTATTCACAGGTAACCTATTGCAGTCTTAACATGCCTAACTTTATTCTATCACTTTGATGACTGATACTAAAGAGGACGAGATTAACGCTGAGCTTTTGAAATACTGCGTGCGATCCTTTACTAACTCTCCACTGAACTGTGTGTCTCTCAGCAGGACCCGTCCCCCGAGACCACCACGCATGAAAAGAGACTGCAGTGGGCCGACGGTTTTGTCCTGGTCTACAGCATCTGTGACCGAGCCAGTTTCAACAACGTCAGCAAACTCCTTCAGAGCATACGGGCTACTAAGGACTATGCAGGTTTAGAGAAGGTGCCAGTCGTTATCGTGGGTAACAAGAGAGACCTGCACCACCGGCGCACGGTCCTCAGCGAGGAGGGCCGGCTCCTGGCGCTCTCGGCAGACTGTCAGTTCTACGAGGTCTCGGCCGCCGAGAACTACCACAGTGTCCTCATGGTTTTCCACGGCTTGGTTAACCGCATCAGGGAGTCTAGGTCAGCGGTGAAGAAGCCCGCAGGCATTAAGGGCATTGTCAAGAGCATGTCTGCTGTGTTTGCCCGGAGGCGGACCGACTCGTTGTGAGGCAGAGTTAGAAAGTCACACTTGATTTTGGTCTGAGGTGACCTACTTTAGATGCCAGAAACAAGGCCATGCTGATTCCTCTTTGGCCCCAGTGTTAGGGCTTGGGCATGGAAGATGCCCTGTGGCTGGTGTTGTTCGCTCAGAACTGCGCAACAACCACTTCAGAAAGGGCAAAGATCAACAAGGCCGTGTGCCAATGGCGTTTATAGTTGCTGTAGAAATGCAGTCAAAGGTGACTGGGGTATTCATCATTTCGGTGGAACCAGGAGACAGCAGGAAAGGATTAGGCAAGGTTACTTGTGAAATGTATCATGTGCAGTGCATTAAAACACTGACCTTTATATTATTTCCAGTGAAAGTAGATTCAAATGTCACATACGCCACCAAAGAGGAAACATTTCAGTGTGCGTTCAAGAGTTTATTTGCTTAAGAACAGATCTTTTTTTCCTCCAGCAATGGAAACCTAATACAAATTCCAAGCTACCCTGGTGACATCAGTGATGGTCTAAAGCTTACAGTTAAAAACAGCATTAAATATTTTTGGGAATGATAATATGCTTTGCCTGTACTTCATAAAACTTGTTCGAATACATACCGGTTCTCTTTTCCCTCCGCAACACAGACCAGCAGCTTTTCCATTTAATAACGCTTTTGTGGACTCGGAAAGTTAATAAAGCAGAGGAAGGACTGTGTATTGGTGCCGTGTAATGAAATGATGGAATCTGTGAATGCGATATAATAGATTACATTGAAATAAATGATTGTAATCATTCTTCAGGCCTCTGTGTACAGACCACACATTGCACAGTGTAAGCATGCAAAGGTTTTATTGAGAAAATCTTTTGCACACACACCATGCAGTGCAGTAAAAACACAGTAACATACCAAAAACAGACATCTGGGCATATTTGATGGATTTTTTCTAAAAGACTCTGAGGCTGTTGTTAGTAGATGATACATGTTACATATAATGAAGTATTGTTTTGTACATGAAGGATAAAATATGAAAGAAAATATGAGGTTTAAAAGACATGGAAATGGAAATACAATGTTTTGTTACAGCAGTTACAATACATAAAAGCTCTGTAATGTGGAATATTCCTTTTAAAAGCTGCATGATGTACTGAATAGACCTCTCTGGGGAATGGCACTGGTGCCAGTCATCAAAAGTATGCTTATTTTCAATCAAAACTAAGTAGTGTGTTAGTCCCTGCTTCTTCCTGTTGCATCTTTCCAATGACATTTTTTTAATGGATTTTCAGCACAAAAAACACCTTCAAACTACACCTGGGGACTGAGAAGGTTTCTGTTTGTTCAGGTGACATGTTTTGTTGATTTTCCAAGTGAAAATAAAAACAAATTCTCTGCTAAAACACTTCTGTACATTTTGATGTACAATTACTGTATATGTACTGAAATCATTATCTAGGAAATTAGATTTATTTTCTAATATGTCAAACTGAGAAAATATATAGAAATCGTGCACTAATATTGCAGGAAAGTGCCAATTTTAGATTTGCTCCTTGTACGGGATGTATGAACTCATTTAAAATCATAAACTCAAATGCTCAGACGTTTACAAGGGACTGAACATCAGTGAGTTTTTGCACTAAACTAATGCTGGGTCTTATGCCTTGTTCTGCTAGAAGAGTGGAAAAGCATGGCGATTTAACTTTAAGTTAAGCATTTGCAGTTTCAGACTTGTAAATCTATTGTATTCAGTGAAGACCTTTAGAGGATATTAGTTTTTATATTTTTCACAGCTTTTATTGAAAACAAAAATTGCTGAGGCATCCATTTAAATTGGCACCATATTTGTGTTTCTAAGGAAAAAGGAGAAATTTTATTAGGATTTGGGAAAATATATCCTCTAATACTGAAAAGTTGCATTTGTGCAAATAATATTGTTTTGGACGGGGGTGTTAGTGAAACTCACTATATAGTTGAAAATGTAATTATGTAGTTAGACTTGAATAATATAGCTTTTGACTGCTAAGGGTTAAAACTTATTTTAGCTGTCGTAGCAGAGGCTTCCAGCCAGTGGTATCACATCACGGGCCCCCCCTACACATTCTGCATCAGTCTGCAGACTCCTTACGCATAGGAGGAGAACTGTAACCCAAAATCTTTCTCAGCTTTCCAGAGGAGGCTCTGGGCGACTTTCCTCTAGGATCTGTTTCGTATGGAGTCGATTTTGCTCCGATGGTTGTGGTTCCATGGGCTCTCCATTTTTCAGTGACTCTTCCTGGGAATTTTGGGAGAGGTTGTTCCTCTGGCCTGCTCCATTAGACTCCACTGCTGGAGATTTTGACTGGTTTTTGGTCTCTCCCGCTTTCTCTCTTTCTCCCTCATTGTAAAGAATCTCTTCTCTTGGCTCGGAAGGTTGGCCAGAAAACTGTTCAAACACAAAATAATAACACATCCATTTCTGTAGATCTACTTTTTAGGAACTGGAGCCTACAGGAGTTCATAGTATAGTTATGTACATGTTCAAAACAATCACAATGTTCTGGAGGACTACTACTACTAAATCTTACTTTTGATTCTACTGGATCTTAAAATGTTCATAGAAAACAGCAGAGACAGACAATGAATGGTGAAGACACAGTACAGGGCACATTTAGAATATATGGATATCCAATATCATTGTATAAAAAACAATAATAATACACAAATCAATAAAAAACTGAAAGTCTAGGCCTGTGAAGTACAAAAACTTTGTTACTATGGAACATTCTCTCGGTTTTCATTTGATGGATCTGACCATTAATATTCCCACCAGATGTTCTTGGCCTTTTTTCATCAAGTCTGTTCCAGCAGTCATTTCTGACCAGAACACTGCAAACCTATTATTTCCGGTACGGTGATTTGGAAGCTCCTTGTTAAGGCGGGGGGGTTGGGGGGGTGGAAGAGACTGTTTGAACTGATTATACAAAATCTCTCACTAAAAAAAAAAAATCCATGGTGGAGCTAGGAGACCAGACACCATCCCTGCATTGCATGTGCGGCCTATGAGCAGCTCGTACTGTGGCAGTGTTGATGAACTTGGGCTGACCTTCCATGGACCAGAATTTTGATGACTTTTGTCTTTCCTTACACCTTATCAGAAGGGCCCTTATAGTGTGGCATATAGTGGGGTGAGGAGAACACTGGTGCCAGACCTTTTGGAGTCTCCTGCCTTTGTCTAGTGGTTTAAAAGGATCTCAAACAGGCCCATGCCAGGGGTTAATGAGCGAGGAATGGGTCAGTCTTCAGCATGTGACGGCTCTTTGTCACATTCCCTGACCTCTTAAAGATCACTGCACTGAATGGTTCAGGGTCTGGGCTGCACGTCTGTCTGAAGGCACTTAAAAGTTTCAGCTGAGGAAATGTCTGGAGACTGCAGAGACATTTCATAGACTCCAGTGCTCAAAAAGTCTGGATTCTGCAGAGCTTCAAAGCTTCAAAGCCAGTCTGCCTGAGTTTCATGAAAGAAAGTGTTTGACTTAAAGAGCTAGTGACAAAAGATGGCTTGTATGTCATTATGATCCAGTCCAGGCGGCATAGCTCACCTTATCTGTCGTGATGTAGAACCACAAAGACCATGAAATTTAACACTACGTGCCTATCACAAGTCTTCTGCTCACAAAATCAGTTGAGCATGGCCACATACACAGGCTTTTACAAGTCACAACCCACAAATGTACAAAAAACAAAGCCTATCCCAGACAAAACACATCACATATTTACCCCACTGGTGAACTCATTCCCAAAAAGTGACCTCCAAGTAGGCTAAACAAATGTACTAACAATGAAGGTTGGTTCATGGATACTGCTACACATACCCTTGGCTTAGATACTGGTTCCTGAAAGACAATGTTTAATACAAAAAAATTAATAGAAATTATCTACTGCAAGAAATGTATTATATGTATCTTAGACTGCAGGCCTGATTTTAGGAACAAGCATGATATTTATACTTTTATAATATTTGTATAGTGTACAGTTTTTTATATTATATTGTTGTGTTGTCAACTTTGCTGCTGCAACAATGCAATTACACAACTAAAGGGTTATCTTATCTCATCTTATCTAATCTCATCTCGCAGGCTCACAACCTGTTTAGGTATTGAAATTTGGTATTTTTTGGTACTTGTTAGTGATGAAATAATTAATTTGGCCCAAGACGTACAACTAAGCTACAACTAGAACTGTGAACATCAAGTAGTATCACTTAAACTTTCCCATTTTTAGGAGGTAATGTGGATAAATAATAATTCAAATGTCACTTGTGAGCAGTCATGTTAATGCTGCTTGATCATGGTGCTGATGAAGTTTTACTACTGACTGACTGAAACTGGGCAAATAAAAATCAAGATGCAGGATATCTTTGACTCCCAACTGGTTTCTTTATTGCTCTGATGTAACTGCCGTCCTTTGCTGGGTCTGGCTGCTGTTTATGATACGGATGGCAGCGGGGTGTGTGATTAATCACAATTTCAGGCAAGGTTTTCCACGAAGAAACCAGCAGGCCTTGTACTCAGGAGGGGCCTCTTCCAGTGAGCCTCGCCTGCTGTTTCTTCAGGGAATTTCAGAGAAATATGGCTAGAAGTAAGCCTCATTCACTGGCAGATTCATGACTTCTCTCTGAGATTTGATATACACATTTTAATATAATTCATCAGAAAGGAGGATCAAACCACTCTATATTATATCTGTTGCTGCAAAGCACCCGGGATATGAACCGTGTTATGAGATTCTGTAAGGCTTCAGGCGGGACATTGCTTCACTCAAGAAAAAAACGTTTTCTTTGTGTCTTTCATGAAGTTTAAAGCATAACTATGTCTTTTTAAAAGGCATTTCAGAGCAGTAGTCTTGGATGTGTTTTGTATCCTAACTACACAATTAATCATGTCACTTTTACAGAGATGAAAACACTTTCTGGCCCAACTAGAGCCTTTAATCCTTTAAAAACATGCACATATTTTACTTTAACTAAAATAACAGATGGGGTCAATATTCCTCCACTTGGAAACGGGGCTCTGTTAGCTAATCTACCTGGACAGGGAAATTTATTGCGATAAATGATGCAGGGCTGAGTGAACAATACCAAGAGACATAGCATCACGGTCCATATTTCATGGCTTTGTGGTGCCATTATTTATTATAGTGCTATTCTGTCTGAAAGTACTTTAGAAAAGATGTTGCTGGTGCCGGTTCCTACCTAGATTAGCATTTTGGTCGTATATGGAATAAAGGAGTTGTAACTTCTTGCAAAAAAACAGCCATGATTTTGGCTCAAGCTAAAGGAGAAGAGATCAGTGCTGGATCAATGACTCAGCTATCTTTAGTTTGTTGTGGCACAGCAACTGAATTTGAATAGGCGAGGGGGGACAAAACACAGTCTCTGAGCAGTCTAACGAAATCAAGTTCAAGCATTGAAGAGGTGCACGTGATTTCCCATGCACAAGCCAGCTGCAGACAACAGATGTTATCTGAATCTGATACGGCAAGACTACACTTACAAACACCAGGCTCCAGGCAGTGGCTGCCCTTGAGTGTTGTGCTAGATACAGGTCCCTCTACCCCAAAGCTAGAACATAATAGAAAGAAAAAAACTGAGCAGAAGCTGGGAATACACCGTGCCACTTCATCACCATTGCAACTGCTCCAAACACTGTTCAGAAGGGGAGAAATAAGAGTAAAGACTTGGGGCAGCTGTGGTGCGTTCATGTGTGACTATAAGGGACACTTTATTATTATTATTATTATTATTATTATTATTATTATTATCACATGAACCCAAAATCTCTGAATAAAATCTCTGTAAGATTGTTTCATTTAAAGTGTCAGGCTGCAATTTTGTGATAAGCAGATCCATTTGTATAACACTCTTCATTTTGACTAAATCACTATTAAGACAGTATGCGTCTCTGTGACCGGTGTTTCATAGGGATGTAAGTCCCATCCGAATCCATCATGTCATTCATCTTTAAGGACTGCATGCTTTCTAGTCTTTTCTGTGCATAAATCAAGAAATTACTCCCATCTTTGTCATTTACAGTGATTGATACTGATCAGTTACTGATCATAAGCATTACAGATGACCTGTTGTAAAACTGCATAACCCCATGCAAGACTAATCCCATCCAAACACTTAAGTCCATCAAACTGGTGTTTTCCTGACTGAGAAGTCTCAACATCAGCTGTGACCTCTGTACAGGTTTGCTGTTTTCCTGTAAACAGTGTCTTCATAACACGCCAGCAAGTCCCATGCAGGTCATGAAGCTGAAAATATCACCAAATATCAGTGAATAAGGACACTCCTGAACATGATATGCTTTGTAGGAACATGATTTAAATTCTTTCACAGACCCTCATTCTAGTTTTGCATTTTGATAAGATTGTTCAGCTCAGTGACTGCATGCACTCCACACCCACAGTGTGTCTCCAATACTAAAAAAAAAGCTCTTTAAATTGAGCACAGAGTGAAAAGTGGGTACAATGAGTGTGATAAGTATAACTAAAGATATGACTGGACAATGTTGTTGTGAGTCCTTAAGTTTACAACAAAAGCTCACTCCTATTATACTCATTATGTGATATTTCCAGGAAAGCAAATTAATCTCTCACTAAAGTGACCTTTAGGCTGCTCTGCGCACATGTGATGCTGAGTTGCACCACCGCTATAAAGGCTCGGTCACACTTTGCAGGGGGTCAGGAATGTGTGAACTGTAAAAAATCTGGCCCATGTGTGGACTTTTTAGAAAAACGGAAAGAATTGCATTAACAGTTCAAAAATCCCAACCATCCAGTTTACCCACGCCACTCCTGAACTCCCCAGCAGAGCTCAAATGTACCTCCCGCAGAACACGTCTCCTCTAGGACACTAGAGGAGGTGGATTAAAATTCACATTAAGTCACCCTGTAACAATGAAACCAAGCAGCAGTAGTCAAGACTGGTGTTATAGCTTTAGTCTTAGCATCTACTTTCCACACATCAAAAAGCTTGGACACATTAAAGGACTGATCAAACACACTAACATTAACCATAACAAGACCACATAACCCTAAAAAGACGCTTGTAGCCATCAGTGTGCATAATGCTATAATGATGGTATTGCACTTTCATTCACTGGATGCTTTTTCCACTGATTTGCCTCATTAGTCTAGATTTCGCCAATCCGTCAGATGAATCTAATCAGTGCTCTTTACTAGTTGAATGGGAACATTTGAGAGTTTTGGGCTGGAGCTGAACTTGGCAGGAAGGTAGATCCCCAAGAGGACAGTTGGGCAACCACTGGATTAAGACCTTAAACTCCTAAAGCTGCAGGGTACCACCTTTTTGATCCACATTTTCATAACTATGTAACTGACACTACCGTTCACAAGTCACTGCTGTCATTTTATTCAATAATAACATACAGAATAGACTCAATTTTAAACTGGACAAGAAGGAACTTAAAAGTCTTGTAGTCTTTGTTGTTATTACTAAAATAAATTCTGTAAATAAATAATATTCTGTAATAAATCTTTCAGCAGCAATTTCCAGACAGGTAATTGTCACGATCAGAGGACAAGGATGAACAGAACCGCCGGCTAGACCAGTGTAGCGTGGCGGATGAACCCAAACGCGGATGAGCACGTAAGAGTAATAAATTAATAAGCCTTGGAATTTGGTCACCATTTTTCAAATACAAGGAATTCTAGGTATTAATCTGTTTGGAACTTCATTTGCAGTGTTACACAACTTTCTAGTTGATTATTGGATCGACTAAAGCTCTGTTCTGTTTTGAGTTGTACACAATAGTTTCACAGTAGTTTTGACTAATGACTACAAAAGTCTTAACATTTATAACCGAGTAATGAACATGCAATTAGAGATTTATAAATGCAAGAAGTCGATCAATTGAAGGAAACACTAAAGACAAAAAAAACTAAAAGACAATTTCAGAGCTAAACTGGCCTAGTGCATCTTGGCCCTCATATGTGTCTAAAATGCGCCTGTGCATGTGCCTGTGTAATGCCTTTCTCGAGATTCTGCTGTCTATGCATCATGGAGTTGGGTGATATCATCTGCTATTATCGTAAATATGACATAATTACTGCATGTAATGCGGTCTGAAAGCCAAAACTCAGCTTGGTCGACAGAAGTACACCAGTCACAATCATGAAACTTGTAAATGTGGTTTACAGTTTAATCAATTGAATTATCTTACCAATTGAATGAGTTTATTCCACTGTAATAGTACAAGCAGCATCTGGAAACATGAGGTTGTACTAACATCACATACACGCACACACTCACAAACATCTACAATTACACAGTCTCATCTACAGAGTCAAAGAAAGCTGACACTGTTTCTCCTGAAAGTGTGAACTGCTTAATTAACTAATTTGCTCACTTAGCAAACCTTGACAAACAAAGTGATAATTCTTAAAATAGCAATAAACACACAAATAAACACTTATTAGCCATTTTATAGTGCTGAATTTATCCTCACCTGGAAGAGTCAAGAATTAGCCAAAGTGTTTCCCTGAGACATGTTATTGTACTAGTTAGAATTTCTTTTATTGTTTCAAGACATGTCTCAAACAATGCATTTTTAAATTTCATAGAATTTATACATTCCATTAAGAATGAGTTCAGAGTGGTGTATAAAAAAATCGCAACAGACCAACACAATAGCATGTCCAACACCATCTCTAATTTCATTAGAAGGTTGAGATATAACAAACACATTTTCTTTATGCAAACTTTGTTCAAAACACTGCAGCAATATCAAACTGTGAATCAGACTGCGTGTGCTGAGTTTATTATTACGCCTCCAGATCTAAGGCATCACAGCAGCTCAGAAGACAAACGGTGGGAAGCAGTCGTGCTGTTTGGGTTGTTGCTGTCAGAGACCCTTCGCTCCGTCCGCAGCCCTGTTAGGACTGGCAGCAGGAGGCGCCTTGCCAAGCGTGTCGGGTGACAAGTGAGGGCAATGCTATCAGCACATTTGGTTGTTTACGTTCCGCTTTGCTGACTGATCGAGGTGTGACAAACACACCACTGAAAGGCAAAGGAATGCCAGGCAGTAACTGGGAAACAAGGCTAGATATGCCACAGTCGGATAAAGTCAGAATTATTAAAAATTCAACCATCATAAACAACTAGACATATAATGATTTTTATAAATCCTTATTCTGAGAACTTTTTGACTTCACACTCGCAAACACAGCGGCTTGCTACATACATCCATTTTCACTGCATACATCTGAAGATGGCTATTTGGTGATTTTTTTTCTAGAGAAACAAATTCTGACAGAAACAAGAAGAGTGGAGGCTGTTATAGCTGCAAAGGAGGGGGACCGACTCCATATTAAAGTCTATGCATTTGAATGGAATGTTGGTATAATGGTCAGGCGTCCCAATACTTTTGTCCATACTGTGCATACATGAATAAAATACACAAGCAAAAGCGTAAAGCCACATTTTGCTTGCAAATATAAACTATTTAAGAGGGAACGGCATGACCTGAGGGGGACCAGAGCCTCAACAAACCTCAGGGTAATTCTGTAATTCACAGTGTGGAGTCTACACCATTTTTACAACATACTGATCAAGCCTAGCACTGATCAACAACATCCTACTCAGGCTTAAAAAAAATCCACACAATAGAGACAAAAATAAAGGGAAATCAAAGCTCCCATGCAGGAGGAGGCAGAGCTCTTCGGCAGCTAAATCAAGTTCTTAGCACGTTGTAGGAAAAGGCCTGTCACTTTTGAGACAACACAGGAAGTCCACAGGATGGCGGGGAGATGGAACACGTCGGAGTCATAAAGTTCTAGTTCTCCAAGTACACAGAAAGCCTCGCTTGAAATAAAGCCTTCCCCTGGGAAAGCACTCGCCCTGAGGGCATATAAGGCTAAAAAATGTATGCTTTGTTAATATTAAAGTCTCAAAGAGAACATTTAGTCTCCCTACAAAGTGCATAAGAGTATCTGGGAGTGTTTTTATATGTTTACATTAAAATGCTGTTTTGGGTGTCTAAAACTTTATCAGGAACTAATTAGTAGATTCACATTTTTCTCTACACACCTTCTTGGAATCTAAGTGTCCTGATGTAAGAGTCAGCCGGGTCCTTTATAGAGCCATCAAGAAAGGAACTCTTCCTTTATTCCCACCAGAGCCATTGCCTGAAGCACAGGACATACAAACAAACAAAGCCATATTGTCGCATTCTGGGCAGAGCTGGTATGTAATCACCAAGGTAATGGGTGATTGGGTTAGCATGTGAGTGTGTGTGTGTGTGTGTGTGTGTGTGTGTGTGTATGTGTGTGTGTGTGTGTGTTATTGTTGGGTGTGTTGGAGGTGTGGCTCCCACACGTGAAGACTCCACATGATCTGGAGCTCCAAACACATCCACACACGTGCAAAGTGAATTAGGCCCCGGGACGACTGACTCACCGGCCCATAATAAGAGATGCTGTCCAGCACTTTCCGCCTAGCTGTGGCCAGAGACTTCAGGAGCATAATAGTGCCATCTTTTACCAAATCCAAGCTGGCGATGGAAGTGCTCTTTGCACAAGCTGCCACTGACTCATAGGCATTCTGAAGACCACACTTGGCACTCCATCTCTCTGAAACAGAGAATTTACCAAGTTCTATCTATTCCAAAAATGGGTTAAACATATGTATACCACTAGACAAATCGATAAGAAAAATATTACACACTGCAAATACCAGCAGTGCCAAGCTTGGTTTGGAAGCAGCTTCAGAAGATTATTTTAATTATTTACTGTTATACTAGATCCGGTGATTTTTTGTGTTTCCAGTGGTTTTATGCTCAGTGTAGTTAAATTTCTTTTAGCGATCACTGAGCCATCGCATAAAAGGTGAAATGGCAAAATAAAATAACCACGATATGTATTGTGAGATATATACTATACGGACAAAAGTATTGGGACACCCCTTTTAATTATTGAATTAAGGTGGCCCCTTAGTTCCAGTGAAGGGCAATCTTGATGCTTCAGCAAACCAAGACATTTTGGACAACGCCATGCTTCCAACTTTGTGGACACAGTTTGGGGAATGAACCTTTTCTATTCCAGCATGACTGTGCCCCAGTGCACAAAGAAGGTCTATAAAGATATGACTGGATGAGTTTGGTGTGGAAGAACTTGACTGGCCCGCAGAGGGTCCTGACCTCAACCCCATCCAACACCTTTGCGATGAACTGGAACGGAGATTGTGAGCCAGGCCTTCTCGTCCAACATCAGTGTCTGACCTCATAAATGCTCTACAGAA